>JANTPZ010131511.1:0-35466 GCA_025593235.1 Vachellia pachyceras
TTTGGACTACTGGTTTAGCCATTTTTATCAAATGACCATACTGCCCTTGGTCTTTATATTTAATGACATTTATGTCCTTGGCTTATATTCTTAGAAATCTCAAAGCCTTAGGACTAATCTGACCAGGGTCTCTTAATTCTACTGACATCTCCTTTTTCTGTACTTTTATTTCTGGGCCTTGTCTTATCTTATAACTATCGATTTGGCCTCTATGTTGGCTTACAGAAAAGGGTGGATATTACACCCCCACTAACCATTTCTAGGTGCAAGTTCATCCAAGGGAAAAGAGAAGGTTATGGAAGCATGAAGCTAAATTTATAATGCCTTCTTGGATGATATTTTGGTTATGTATTAATATGACGTTTTGGTTTTAAGTTGGCATGTAATATGTGATGTATATATATGCACATATGGTTGATATATTATAGTTAAGGAACTTCAATTGCATGCTTAATCATGGTTAAGAAAGAAGTAGAAGTTAGGGTTTCAAATGGCAAAAGTTTGAAATTGGAAAAGTTGCTGAAATGTTAAAGTTAAGTCAATTAAACCCCTAACTTTGGGCTGGCGAGAAACAGAGCAAATGAACTCCAAATGGTATGAAATTTTACAGAAACATAGTTCATATTGTGAGCTTTTTATCAAGCCAAAGAACACTAAATTTGGAGTTTTGTACAGAAAGTTATTAAGTTCCAAAGTTTGAAGAAAATCACTGAAAAACTTGGGAAAAATAGAAAAATGACCAAGTGTGCAGTACATGTTTACGAATTAAACTGTATCATTTGGGAAATTAAATGACTCAAGAAGTATTTTTCCCTTGTAAAGGAACTTACAAGCTTCAAATAGAAGTTGGAAGCACTCAATTTCGATTTTTCTACAATTAGTTATGAATTTTCAAAGTTGGTCCTAAAACCAGTGAATAGTAAATTTCAAAACCTTGAAAGTTTTCAAATTGAAACTTTTGGACCCTTTGATCATAATGAGGCTTCCTTTTGATTCTATTTCACTTTGTAATGAAGCTAAGGGGTAAGTTAAGGTGTGTCACACATGATGCAAGAAATAGATGGTAGAGTAGCTAACTGCCCCATGTATACATAATTAATTACCTATCTGCTAAGGGAATGTGCACTAGCTTGCTGTTTATAATATCCAATTTTTCCATAACTGGATATAAAGGCTAAACATGTAGCTCAAGGTAAGACAAGGTCTTAGAGAATGTAAAGAAAGGAAAAGAAGAGTAAAAAATAACATTTGCCTATCATAATAAAAGCAAGGGCAAATGATCAGTTTAGAAAAAGTAAAGGACAAAAGAGTCAAGTAGAAAAGTTAAGGGAGCCAAGTGCCAGTTAAGAATGGGACTTAAGATGCATTTTGAGAATTTGGGGACTAAATTGCCATTTAAGAAGTTCAATGGCATTTTGGTAAATAAGAAAGTCCAAGGGAATTTTGGTGATTATGAAAAAGTTCAAGGGCATTTTCGTCAAAGTTTGACCAAAATATCAGAAAATTTTTTAAGACACCATTTGACAGAGAAAAATTCACTGATAAGTAAGTGAAGCTCAACTTATGTTAAAATAACTTGTGTATCTGTTGCAGGAATTGTATAAACCATTTAATTTTTGGCTATTTAAATAAATAATTTGCCAAAAGTGAATTTAAAATATCTAAAGCCCTCAGATGTATGATCTCAAATCAAGGAAAATATCTTGAAAATTCTAATATTCTATACAATTATTTCCAAGAGAAAGTGAAAAGCAATTTCCCTGATCGGAAAGAATAGGTCCGGAAAGACCGTGAATTAGGGTTTTCTTCAAAAATTAGTTAAAGGAATTCTAGAATTCCATTTGAAGAAAGAAAAAGTATGAGAGTATCAGGAAGAATTTTAGAAATTTGTGGTAACCTCAAATCAGGTTAACAATCAGAAAATCGTCTAAAAGCGTTTTCAGAAGCATAAAGTATCTTTATGGAAACATAAAGTTTCTAAAAGTAAAATTGCCATAAATATGTTATGCCACTTATAATGGTCATATTTGAAGAACAAAATGAGAAGTAAAATATCCCAAACAAGTGGTAGAATTTATCAGAACAAAGTTACTTTATCAGTCTAAGTTGTACTGAATTAAGGGAGACTTGTCACCAAAACAATTTAGCACATGGGAACCATTTTTCTGATCATTTTACAAGCCATTAAAGTCAATTAAAATGTGCAGAAAAAGGAGAAAATGAGTTATGCAAACATCAACCATTGGATCATAAGTTAAAAGCAAGATGAAATCTCAACTGTTGGATCAAATTGGCCTATCATTAAAACACATTTTCCTCTTCATTCTCCAGCCCATTTTCATGCAAGAACTGACCCTAAGAGTCAAAGAAAAAGTGTGAACAAGAAGAAGCCATTGGAGAAGAAAAGGCTCCAAAAATCCAAGGTAAAGTTGAGTTTTCATGAAATCTTTCACACATCCTTGCTCCATGGACTTTTCTCTTCATTTCTACTGGTTTAATTTCTTGGATTATACCTGATTTTGGTGGCTGGAAATTCTGGTTCTTGATAGGGAAAATGAGAAAGAGAAGGATTTAGATCAAATAATTGATACCAAACAACTCAATGCAAGCTAAGGAGTTAATTGGTGTATAGTTTGTGTTGATTGTTGTTATATTTGGAATTTTGGATTCCAAACCCTAGGGGAGGTGCTGTACATTTTTCTTCTTGATGAGGAAAGGTGTTTTTATGCTAAATAATGCATGGCAAGTGGTCTGGGATCAAGAAAATGCAACAACATGCAATAGAAGTTTGAAAAATCACTTTGTTATTTTAAATGGGAATTTTCAGTCAGTCAGGGAATAGTAGGAAGGAGTGATTTTTTATGATTTTATTGCTTCCATTGGCTTTAAAATGAAAAATTGTGTAGGGTATAAGTGAGAAAATGATTCTGGAAGTAATGGAATTAATTTTGACAAGTTTAAGGGCGTAATGGCTCTTAAACTTCAAGGAGAGTTTTCATGGGTTTTATTGTGTTCGAAGACTTTATAATGGTTTTTTATTAAGTACATTGTATAATATTAGGTGTAGATAAGTGAATTGTTAAGAGAACATTTTGGAAGAAAAAAAATGAAAGCCTTTAGGTTTAAGACTAAGTTAAAGGTTCAAGGTAGCAAAAGCTACTAACCTTGCACTAATGTTGGCATTGATGATTTTTTATGATTTGTGACTTATCATATAAGAAATTTGTGGTGTTTGAATGTGTGATTATATGATTTTAACATGCATTGGCCATATGTAATGTTTGAAATTATGAATGTCACATGTTCATGCATATGTAATCAAGTTATGAATGATTGTCATGCACTTTGGTGAATGTGTCAGTGTTTTTGCTATTGGGATTTCTTTAAAATCTCATTCTTTCAAATAACCATTCTATGTTCAAACTCAAGTAAGGGCAAGGGCAAGGTGAGGGAAGACTAAAGGAAGTTACATATGCTCGTTTTGATGTAAAGTTACCTAATGTTTATGTTATGTACATTTTAGAATGCTTTGGAATTTATGTAATACATAAACTCCTACTTGTGAATATGTGAAGGCATGGGGATATATGTGTGATCATGTATAAAAGAGCTAGTTTGAACAAGAAAATGGTATGATAAATAAACAAGCATGCTTTGATAAAACTAGAAATAAGAAAATGGTTTAATTAGGTCCAACACCGAATGACAAATCCTCAAGTTTGTGAATAGTAAAAAAGTACAATTAATCTAAAATTTTTGAGAAAAATAGTTCATATGGTCAGCTTTAAAACAAGACCAAGATTACTAAAATTGAACATCTATACAGAAAGTTATGGTCTTCTAAAGTTGAGAGAAAAATAGGAAAATTGAAAAATGACCGTATGAATAGTGCATCTTTATGTAATAAAATGAATTAATTGACCAAGTTTTTGGATAACTAAGTATTTCTTTTGCCCATGTCGAGAATTGTATGAGCTTCATTTAGAGACTTGAACCACTTAAGTTTGATTTTTTTAGAATTAGTTATAAATTTTCAAAGTTGACCCAAAAATATGGAATTTTGACCAAATGAATAGTAACTCATGGCAAAATTTGGAGTTTCATCTCTTTAGCCTATTTTGAGTAAAGGAAAGTATTCAATAGGTTCAATAATGATTCTAATGAAGATAATAATTAAAGGTGAGGTGCTACACTGTTCACTCAACATGGTTAGCTTGTTGTTAATTCAATATGGTTATGATTAAGGCTTTGTTCTCTATAGCTTATTTTTACATGCATTAGATTGTAGCTTTATCTATTCAACATGATGAAAAGTTACTGCTACTAAGATATTCATAAATCTCACCCTTTCTTAAATCATATAGAACGAACAAGTACTCCTAAGGGTAAGGGTATTGTGTTCGAGTGCGGCTAAGGATGATATTGGCAGTTCATAAAGTTTACAACTATGTTTTATATTTGAATTAACCTATATCTAGTTATTCCCTAACTTAGCAATGTAATTACACTTTTGTTTGCTGGAATGCCCATGAGGCAGTGAGTTTTTACTAATGTTTTGATGATGTAAGATATGAATTCAACTAAGATATTTTTCATTATGAAAATACAAATCCTGAGCTTCAGATGAATGGGTAGAACATTTAAATTGGAGCTATATACGAATTATGGTGATTTTTAAAATTTATAAATAGGATTCTGGAACCAAGTTTTGACCATTTGAATAGTAGTTGTTTCACACAAATTTGGTTTTAAGTTTCACTAGTTTGTTCTTGGAATTATTTTTCCTTCAAAGAGCACTCAAATAGCTTTTAATAGAACAAGAAACCACTAAGTTTCAATTTTTCTAGAATTTATAATTATAATGAATTTTCAAGTTTGGTCCAAAAATCTAGAACTTGCCAAAGGAACATACCATGAGATAAAAGTTCTGGATTTGATTTTCTTGGACCTTTAGTCATCTAAAGTGGTTCCAATGCACATAAAGTGGACTATAATATGGTCTAAAGGTAAGGTAAGACATGAAACTTATGAAGAATAAGACCCTTCTTACTAACACATTTCCTGGTTAAGTATAGTGAACTGCAACTTGAATTTAGATAATACCCAGTGAAGCATAGGAAATTTTCACATGTGCAATTTAAGACTATTGGAACTTCTAAAAATGGTATTTTCCTTGGCATTTACAGGTCAAGTATTATGAATTTAAATTTGAGTACAAAGAATTCCCGATGAAGTATAAGAAATTTACATATAGCAAAGAGAGGGTGTAATATCCATACTATTGGTGACTAAAATTAAAGGTCAAATGAATAAGAGAAATGTGGAATTAGGACCAGTTGAAAGAGGAGGAAAAGAAGTCAATAGTAGAAAGGTTATGTAAGCAAAAGTGTAAAGAGAAATGATCAAATTTGCTACGTTAGAAAATAAGGGCATAAATGTTATTTTTTAAAAAATAAGGACATAAATGCCATTTTAAAACAGAAAGGGATATAATCGTCATTTTAAAAAAAAGATAGGGACAAAATGGTCATTTTGAGAAAAGACCAAGGGCATTTTGGTCAAAGTTTGATGAAAATATCAGAAAATTTTTATGTCACCATCAGGTAGAGAAAAATTCACTGATCAGCAAATAAGGCTCAGATCAGGTTAAAATGACCTATGTTTCTATTGCGGGAATTTTATTGGTCATTTAATCTTTTGCCATTCAAATAAATAATTAGCTAAAAATAATTATTTAAAATACCTAAGGGCCCCAAATGTTTTATCTCAAAGCAAGGGAAATTATCTTGAAAATTCTAGTATTTTATAAAAATTGTTTTTAAGAGAAAATGAGAAACAATTTCCCTTATCGGAAAGAAAAGACCAGAAAGAAATCCTGAATTAGGGTTTTCTTCAAAAAATTAATTAAAGACATTCTGGGAAGCAATTAGAGGAAAGAAAGGGTATGAGAGTATTATTAAGAATTTTAGAAATCTTTGGTGACCTTAAATCAAGTTAACAGTCAGAAAATCACCTAATCGTATTTTTGGAAGCATAAAGTAACTCTATGGAAACATAAAGTTTTCAAAAAGAGAAATAATTTCCCAAACAAGTGGTAGAAATTATCATAATAAAGTTACTTTATCAGTCTAAGCTATATAGGATTAAAGACACATGTCATCACTTTGGCTTAGTACATAAGGTTAGATTTTTCTTCTTATTTTCGGACCATTAATGCTGGTCAAAAAGGGTTAAAAATGAGAAAATGTGCTGCACCAATTTGGACCATTAGATCATGACAGTTTTGCTAGATGCAATCTTAACCTTTGGATTATTTTAACTCTTCATTAAATCACTTCTCCACTCCCATTTCCAGCATATGTGTCGACAAAAATTTGCAGAAAAGAGAGAGGAGGAGGCATGAGATAGAGAAGCAAGAATATGAAGCAAATCTTCAAAGAAATTCAAGTCTAGGTAGGTTCTCTTGACAACTTTTGCATATTCTTATGATCTTCCTCTTCACTTCTATTGATTTAGTTTTTGGGATTTTGCTAGATTTTTGCTGCTATAATGTTATGGCTCTTGAGATACAAAATGATAAAGACAGGGATTTAGCTCACATAATTGTTTCCAAACAACTCTATGCAAGCTAAAGAGTTGATTGGTTTCCAAACAACTCTTGTATTTGGAATTTTGGATTCTCAAACCTTAGGGGGAGGTGCTGCACGTTTTTCTTCATGGAAAGAGAAGGTGGTTTTTATGTTAAATAATGTATGGCATGTGTTGTGGGAGCAAGAAAATGCACTTGCATGTAATGGAAGTGTGAAAATTCACTTTGTTCTTATGTAAGGGAATTTTCAGCTAGACCAAGAACAGTGAGAAGGAATAAGTTTTTGATGATTTTGATGCTTCCATTGGCTTTATAATGAAAAAATTGTGCAGGGTAGAAGTGAGAAAAGGAGTTTGGAAGCAATGAAATTAATGTTGGCAAGTTTAAGGGCATAAGGGCTCTTAAACCTCAAGAAGGGTTTTGCATGGTTTTAATGTGTTTTAAGGCTTGATAATGCCTTGATATTAATGTTCCTTGCATAATATTATGTGTAGGAAAGTGAATTGGTAAAATAACATTTTGGGAAGAGCAAAAGGAAAGCTTTTGGTGCAAGGCAAGATTAAAGAATTAAGGTAGCAAAAACTACTAACTTTTCACTAATAATTGCATACATAATTATTTGTGATTTGTGTTTAATTGTATGATAAAATTGTGATGTTTGAACATGTAATGGAATGTTTTTTAGTATGTTTTGACCATATGCAAAGTGTTAGTAGATGTAGCCAAATTATGAATGATTGACATGCATAATGGTGAATATGTTAGTGTTTTTGCTATCGGGATTTCTTTGAAATCTCATTCTTTTAAAATAACCATTATAGGTCCAAGTTCAAATAAAGGCAACGGCAAGGTGAGGAAGGGTTAGAGATAATGATGTTGATATCTTGTTTTAATGATAACAAATAAACGTTTTTGGGAAAATTTAGGCAATTGAAAATATCTTTAAATTTTTGTAAATTTTATTTTTTAATGCTTCATGAAAATGCTCGAGTGATTGTGTAAAAGCATAAACCGTACTCAAGCATTGGAACTCAATGCTCCAGCACTATAATTTTTGAATTTAAGAAAAATCAGTACTTTCAGTGTGTACTTCAAGTATTGACATTAAATGTTGTCAATACTCGAGCACTTGAAGTCAATGCTCGATCATCTTGTTTTGAGAATAATGCTATGAACAATACTCTTAATGAATACTTCAAGCATTGTCAGAAAGCATTGATAGTGCTCAAGTACTGGAACTCAGTGCACAAGTATCAAGCTAAGTCAGAGCACTCAAATAGTGCTGTAAGTCAGTACTTCAAGCATTGGTTGATAGCATAGCCAATGCTCGAGCACCAGTAACACAGTGCTCAAGTATTGAGTCTTTTCTTCAGTGCTGTCGAGCATCACTCAAGCAAAGGCTTCTAGCAGAGCCAATACTCGAGCACAAATTCACAGTGCTCGAGTATTGAGGTTTTTCACACAACACTCGAAGAGAATACTGCAAGCATTGACTGAGAGCATGACAATGCTTGAGCACTAGCTTCTAATGCTCGAGCATTGAATTCAAAATTCTTCTGTTCACTCGTACTTTTTGAAAATTCTCCAGCAAACATTGCCAGCACTCTTAAAGCTCGAGCACCTTGATCTATCACTCAAGTATTGAGTCTTTTTACTACTCTTTTTCTCAATACTTTATAGAATGCTCGAGCAAACTTAAGAAGTATTATCAGTCCTAAAGCACTATTTAACACTCGAGTATTTAGTTATTTTTCAAACACTTTCATGTAATACTCAAGCATCGTGTCAAGGAATTAAACTTTTCTTTGAAAATTATTAAGCAATACTCGAGCATTGAAAGAGTTATGCTCGAGCACTGCTTTTCTGATAACTTTATGCCTGACACATTTAACATACACTATGCACCTACTTTCCTTATCTGTGTAAGGACATTTTGAATGCTATCTATCCTCGTAAATGCAGAAACATGGGACATTAAATAAGGAATGAAGCGCAGACGTATTCCCACACTTGAAGACTTTAACATTCTTCTGCAGCCGTCATTGCTCATCATTTAAACAGCATTAAGTGCTACATTAATGGCTAACCAGATGATCGTTGTTGAGATTAATGACTATTAATGGAGTCTAACGGATACTTCATTACTTCTAAACTATAAAAGGGTGAAGCATTCAATACAGAAAGGGACGAACACTGTGAACATTCAAAGCTATTTATTACGTCCACTGTAAATCTTTTAATATTCCTTCTGTACTTCAGTATTAGCTATCTACTCTTTTGAGAGAGTTTTCTTTAAGAAAAAACTTATTATAAATCTGTGACAAGCTCAATGTTGGGATCTTGATCTTGTTGGGTTGAGATAGAGATGAAAAACAGATTGTGTCACTCTGTTTCAGTGAAAAGTGAAAGGGGGAGTGAGTTCCCATTTGTACCGGCTTAAGAAGCCTTGGATTTGCTGTTGATAGTGGATTTGGAAATCTCAGGGGTGCTCTGAGGACTGGACGTAGGTCAAGTGGACTGAACCAGGATAAATCTTCTGTGTACTTCATCCCTTTCCTCTCTCGGTGATATTGTTCTCAGTTTTGGTTTTAATTCTTAAAATTTATAAATTAACCAATTCACCCCCTCGTGGTCAAATCTATAATATCATCATTTTTGTAGCTTGAATTAAAGGCTAGATCGGTAAATTATGCAATGATCTAAGTCCCAGAAAAAAGGAAAAATATAGAGGAAAATGTCTGAAGGAAAGAAAGATCATAATTGACTAAGTCCCTAGTCTTAAGGATTCTAAGTGAAAATGACTAAGGGTAAAATAGTCATTTTGATTAAAAAGGACCTAGGGCATAAAATGTCATCAAATAATAAGGACATTTTGGTAATTTGGTCAAAAGTCAACTAAAAAGTCAAAGTTGGCAAAAAAAAATGTTGAAAGTTAACCAAGGGTAAAGTTGGAACTAAGAAAGAGTAAAAAAAAGTTATGATATTTTGGTAATTAAGAAAGAAATAAGAAAGTAGTGGCACTTTCGTAAATAAGTGAAAAAATGATAAGGCAATGGTATTTTCGTAATTAAAGGATTTTGGAGTTAAGGATGACTGATAACTAATTATTTGAGGTGGCAAGAGTTCTCAAACATTGAAGACCCGAATTGAGAAAAGTTTAGTTGGGTCATAAAATATTTAATAAAATTATTACCCACTATCCGGTTCGGGCAGTTTCAAAGTATAGGGATCAATAGTGCCCGAAAGCCCCGAAAAAGTATTTTCTTAGAAAATTAATTACGGAAAATCCAGGAAGACTTTTGAGGAATGGAAAAGAGCTAGAGTATCAGGGAAAAATATAAAATTTTTCCATGCCCTTAAGTCAAATTTACCGTCGGAAGCACATTTTACGGTGTTGCACGCAAATTGAGGAATCCTGACAAGTTACGAGGGAAACCCGGAGTTGTTTTGGGCTAGGACATGACGCACCTAGGCAAGGAGACCTAGGGAATGGTGACATATGAGAAACAAAACTTTTGGAAAAGTAAAAAGATATTCACCTGAGTAAAGGTTACTTTACTGAAATGCGTGCCACCGAATCAAGTAACCAGACTAGCAAAGGCCCAGTTTGTAACACGTCCTATTTTTCCCCTATATCCTCTTATTGGATCACTTATGAACCTCTCTTGGACCTCGTATAACTCAAATTGGCCTTTTTAGTTTAATATCCACCATTTTCTGTAAACTGAAATAGAGGCCAAACCGATATGTATGAGATAAGACAAGGCCCAGAAATGAAAGTACAGAAACAGAGGATGTCAATGGACTAAAGAGACCCTGGTCAATTTAGTCCTAAGGCTTTGAGATTACTAAGAATGTAAGCCAGGGACATAAATATCATTAAGTATAAAGACCAAGGACAATATGGTCATTAGATAAAAAGGGGCTAAACTAGTAGTCAGAAGTCAAATTAAAGCCTACAGATAGAAAGTATGAAAAAAGTTGATGCTGTTGGGCTAGAAATTGCAGAATCAGATTTGGCCTGGTGGATGGAAGTTAGCAGGAACTTTAAAATTAAGCGTGCTCATCCCAGGAGCAATTTCAAGATGGGTGACCCCTGGGGAGGGACCTATATGTCATTTAACAAAAGACCAAGGGATAAAGGTCTTTCAGTATTAAAAGTAAGGGCACAATGATAATTTGCAAAAAGTAGAGAAAGTAAGGGCAAAATGGTAATTATGAGAAAATGGAAGGGCATTTTGGTCATTTGACAAGGAAAAGTCAAAAGTAAAAGTCAAAAGGGAAAAATAATTATTTAAGATATCAGGAGCCCTCCAAGCATTTAGAAAAAAATATAGAAAATCCAGTGAATTTTATAGTATTTAATAAAATTATTATCCAGTGTACGATTAAGGCGATTTTCCCGAAAATTGGGAAAAAGACCCGAAAATGACCCGAAAATCTCCGAAATATAATTATTTCAAAAATCAATTTTGGACAATCTAGAGGGAATTTTGGAAAAAGGAAAAGGGATGGAGAATTAGTGAAAATGTAGTATTTTTAAGCCCCTAGAAGAATTTTGCTCTCTGATTGTACGTTTTCAGGGATTTTGGACAGATAAATTAATCATGTTAAATTTGAGGAAAGTGAGGGGTATTTTGGGATTAATAAATTTGTCGTATTCAAGATGAAAATTTGGAGATTAAATGAGGAATAAAATATCTCTAGAAAATTAGAAAAATATTTACTGGAATAAAGTTAAGTTTACCGGTAAAAAGTGTAATCGGTAAAAGTATCCGAATGGGATCCAGTTTGGTTAGCCAAACCAGATTACTACCCATTTAGTTACAGAAATTATGACAACTTTTGACCACCCAATGTGAAGCAGTTGGATATGGTGGTGGCATAATAGCTCCTGGATCACACAACTTTTCAAGAATCAATTACAACCCTTAGATTAAATGCCACCTCTTTTTCCACATTGTTTTTCCAGCCATTCTTTAGCCATTTGCATGACTCAAGCAGAAATTGAGAGCAAAAGTCGTGAAGAACAAGAGGAAGAAGAAGGGGCAAAAAGTTTCAAAAATCCAAGGTAAGTTGGATTCTCTTACAACTCTTAGTATATTTGTGATCCTTAGAGCTTCCTCTACCTTTCCATTGGTTTAGATTTTTGGTTTTAGCTCTCCTTTGGTGGCTGGAAAGTTAGGGTTCATGAGAAGAAAAATGAGAAAGAGTGGGATTTAGAGAAAAAGATTTGTTGCAAAACACTCCTTGTGTTGTAAGGTGTAGTTTGATGTGTGTGTGTGTATATATTTTGACTGTTTGGCGGTTGATTGTTGATTTTGTAAATTTGGAATTTCAAAGCCCTAAGGGGTTATGCTGCCAAAAATTTTATGGGATGTAGGAGAGTTGAATTTAAGCTATATAATCCATGGAAATGAGGTTGGGAACAAGAAAATGAAGTTACATATCAAGAAAAGTTGAAAAGAATCATTTTTCCAACTTTTGACAATTTTCGTGCAAATCTGGAAATTTCAGGAAGGATTGTTCTTTAGATGATTTTGATGCTTCCAATGGGTTCAAAATGAGCTTTTGTGTAGGGTATAAGTGACCCCAAGTTTATGGAAGCATTAGAAAAAGTTAGAGACAAGTTTGATGTTCTAGAGTTTATGAAGTGCAAGGGAATGGTTAAGGGGATTTCACATTGTTTCTTGCATGGGTAATGGCATATGTTTGATGCCAATTATGCTGTCCATTTTGTAGGCAAGAATTTAGTTCAAGAGGGTGACTATTAAAGTGATCAAAGGAGATTACAAAATCAAGAGCAAAGTTAATTAAGAATCGAAGGTAGCAAAGTTTTCTACCTCTATCTAACATTGTTGTGAAATTACTCTAATAATGTGCATGTTGAAATGTGTTTATGAGTGATATTATGCTATGGCCATATGCATGGATATGTGCTTGGTACACATTTTACTTTGTTACACATTTCTTTATAAACTTAAAGCATTTCATGCAATTTTTTTCATGTATGTTAGTAAGCTTTGCAATTGAGATTTTCAAAAATCTCACCCTCTCCCACTAACCATTTCTAGGTACAAGCACATCAAAGGGTAAGGAGAAAATGATTGATTCATGAAGCAAAGTTTGATGTGTAATGTTGTGGATTTTATTATGAACTTTATGTTATTATTTTTGAAGTTGTAATGTAACATGTAATGTAACTTGTACATGTATTATGGACTTATGACAAATGATGTATGCCCTAAGTATACCTAATTACATAGGTTAATATGATGAAGTATGGTTTAGAAACCAATATGGTGATGAGTGAAGTTAAGAAAGGCTGAAAAATTGACCAAGTGCTGGAAGTAAAATTGGTCAAATCCCTAACTTTGACCTAACGTGAAACAGAGCAAATGGACTCCATGGAGTTGAAATTTTTATTAAAAATAGTTGACATTTCAAGCTTTAAAACAAGCTAAATAAAACTGAATTTGGAGTTTTTTTATAGAAAGTTATGATATTCCAAAGTTTGAAGAAAATCACTAAAAAACCAGGGAAAATAGAAAAATGACCAAATGAACAGTGTATTTTCACGAATTAAACTGTATCAAATGGGCAAGCTAATGACTCAATGAGTATTTTTTCCTTATAAAGGAACTTACAAGCTTCAAATAGAACTTGGAAGCACTCAATTTTGATTTTTTTAGAATTCGTTATGAATTCAAAGTTGGTCCAAAAAGCAGTGAATAGTAACTTTCAAAATGTTGAAAGTTTTCAAATTAAACCACTTGGACCTTTTGATCAAAGTGAGGCTTCCTTTTGATTCTAAATCATGCTATAATGAATTTAAAGGTAAGTTGAAGGTGTGTTACATTAGGGAACTTGAAATCTTTTCTTTTTCTTTAAAAAAGCTGTTATTGTTCACTAGCCCATTTTTCAGATTTCTGGCTCAACTTTAAAAATTCATAATTAATTCTAGGAAAATCAAAATGGAGTGATTCTAATTTCTAAATTTATTTTATTAATTGACATATAGGGGAAAAATAATCATTGGTTCCAATTCTTTCCCATTTGAACCCGTTTATTCCGTAAACATTATAGTTCCAATGACACTTCCAGTTTCTCTCCTGATTTTTCCCTTAATTTTGAAAAATCATAACTCTTAATATACACATCCAAAATTCGAGAACTTTATATCATTTTGAAGCTCAGGATGTGTAGTATTTAAATGGAAAGCTTCAGTCCATTTGGAGCTCGTTTACTATTTTTCATCACCATTTGAAATAGGTCAGTTTCCAGGGCCTTTGGAACCCTTTCACTTTTAAACCCAATTTTTCTTAAAGTTCACCAAAACCTCTTTTTGGTCCATTAACCCACCTCTATCATGCATGATTATTACTTTACCATTCCTTGATACTTTTAACCCATTTTCATGCATGCATCATCACATATTCACATGGTACTTCTTGTAGATGTTCAGGGTTACAAACATAACAATTTCAAGTGAGTTTAGCAACACATGTGTTTACACAAAATCATGTAAGCAAGAGCAACATATGTAATATCCTTTCTTTTCTGTAAACTGAAATAAAGGACAAAATGATAGTTATAAGATGAGCTAAGCTCCATAAATAAAAGTGCAGAAAGAGAAGGTATCAGTGGACCTAAGAGACCCTGGTCAAATTAGTCCTAAGGCTTTGAAATTACTAAGAATGTAAGCCAAGAACATAAATGTTATTAAGTATAAAGACCAAGGGCAATATGGTCATTGGATAAAAAGGGCCAAACTAGTAGTCAGAAGTCAAGTTAAAGCCCACAGATAGAAAGCATAGAAAAAGTTGATGCTGATGGGTTGGATAACCTAACGTCAGACTTAGCTCGGTGAGTGTAATTTTACAAGAACTCTGTAGTTAAGCATGCTCACCCTAGAGTAGTGTAAGGATGGGTGACCTTCTAGGAAGGACCAATATGTCATTACACGAAAAGATCAAGGGCGAAAAAGTTAAGGGCAAAATGGGAATTATGAAAAGTTAGATAGTGTAAGGGCATTTTGGTCATTAAGAGAAAGTGTAAGGGCATTTTGGTCATTTGACAAATTCAAAGTCAAAGTCAAAGTCAAAAAGTCAACTATTGACCAAAATATTAGAAAAATTCACAGATGCCCAAAAGATAGAGCAAAACTCACTGTTTAACAGAGATTTAACAGATTGTCAAAATGCGACCTAGATCTCAGTTTAAAGAATTTTGAAGGTAAATCAGCCAAAAATAATTATTTGAGGTTCCAGGAGACCTCAATCAGTAGAGTTTAGGGCACAAGAAAATAAAGTGAATTTTATAGTAATTAATAAAATTATTACCCAATATACAATTAAGGCGAATTTCCCGATTTTAAGGAAAAAGGCTCAAAAATCCTTGAAATATAATTTATTTTAAAAATTAATTTTGGATAATCTAGAGGGCATTTTGGGAAAAGAAAAAGGGCAAGAGTATTAGTGAAAAATGTAGAAAATTTTAGGACCCTAAAAGTATTTTGCCCTTCGATTGCGTGTTTTCAAGGGTTTTGGACAGGATAAAATAACCCTGTTAATTTTTTATGAGATCAAGGGATATTTTGGAGATAATAATTTCATCATATTCAAGAGGAAAATATGGAGATTAAATGAGGAAGAAAACATCTCCAGAAAAGCTGAAAAAGAATTACCGAAATAAAGTTATGTTTACCGGTAAAAAGTGTAATCGGTAAAAGTAACCGAAAGGGATCCAGTTTGGTTAGCCTAACCAGATTTTTACCCCTTAGTTACAGCCATTATTAGCCACTTTTGATGAGCCAATGAGAAGCAAACAAATGGTTGAGTGGTGGCTAAATATACACCCTTAGATTAAGCTTAAGTTTCAAGAATGAATCTTAGCCCTTAAAGTTTTTATGAGGGATTTTATAGAAGGCATTTTCCCTCCAATTCTTCTCCACTTTGCCAAATTTTCCAGCTGCAAAAAGGGAGAGAAGAGCACGCCATTTTCAAGCTAAAGAGGAAGAAAAAGTTTGAAGAAAAGCTAAGGTAAGAGACTAAAGCACCTAAACCCATACATATTCTTACTCCCTGTGATCTCCTCTACAACTTCCATGGATTGAAATTGTCATTTGGTCTCTCTTTCTCAAGTTTTATATTTAGGGTTCATGAGAGAAAAAAGTTAGAAAGAGAGGGATTTAGTGCTCTTGATTGGTTGCAAAAGTCTCCTTGTGATGTAAGGAGCATGTTGATATACATCTTGTTGTTGTTTGAAGCTTGTTCTTGAATTTTGTAAAATTTGGGATGATAAACTTTAAGGGGAGATGCTGCCCAAGTTTTTACTTGACATAGAGAGTTAAATTCAATCTATACCATCCATGGAAATGAGTTTGAGATCAAGAATATGTTGTTATATGGGTTGAAAGTTGGAAAAATCATGTTGATGGTATTTGTGTGTATGCCTCGGCCAAGTCTGGAATTTGGGGAAGGAATGTTGTTTTGATAATTTTGATGCTTCCAATGGGTTTAAAATGAGTTTTTGTGTAGGGTAAAAGTGAGCACAAGTTTAGGGACAAGTTTAGGGAAGTATTATAAAACATTAAAGCCAAGTTTAAAGTCTTAAGGCTCATGAAGTCCAAGGGAATGATTAAGGGAGATTTACATTGATTTCTTTCCTTGGAAATGGCTTGTGTTTGATGGTCATAATGTTGTCAATTGTGTAGGCAAAAGTTTGGTGCAAGAAAGTAAATTCCAAGTGATCAAGAGAGCATCCAAGTTAAGGAGAATTAAGAGCTAAAGGTAGCAAGATCATCTAACTCTAATCTAAATTATTATGAAAGTTCTTTTGGATGATGCATGACTTGATTTGAAATTTATGAAGATGAAAGTGTGGATATGTGCATGTTTATGCTATGGCCATATGCATCTATGTGTGTTGCACTTTTATTAATCCATATTTATATAGAAAGTTGTCATGCATTTCATGAAGTATGTTAGATAGTTTTGCTATTGGAATTTCCAAAAATCTTATCCTCCCCCACTAACCATTTTTAGGTGAAAGTTCAAGCAAGGGTAAGAGCAAAATGAATGGTGATTCAAGAAGGCATAATGTTGTGCTATTTGTATTGAAGTTATGTGTGATGTTTGAAATTATGTTTAAATGTGGTTGTAATTAGGCAAACTAAACTCCTACACGTGTGATAGCTAAGGAGTAGTGGAAGCATGCTTTAATTATTTTCAAATGCATGAATAACCATGATCAAATGAAGTTAAAAAGTGGGCATACATAAGTATGAGAAAAATAAATGTTAAGTCTGAGATAAAGATAATTAGAAAGTTAGTCAAACACTGTACTTTGACATAACATGAAACAGGGTAAATGAATTCCAAATTAATTGAATTTTTCCAGAAAAATAGCTCACATTGTAAAATTTAAAATGAGTGAAAGAAAACTAGATTTGGAGTTTTGTACGAAAAGTATAATGTTCCAAAGTTGGTGAAAAATCATAAAAAACCTGGGAAAATGGAAAATTACTAAATGAACAGTGCAACTTTGGGTAATAAACTGTATCAATTGGGTAATTTTCTAATCCAATGAGTATTTTTCCCATATAGAGAATCTTGAAAGCTTCAAATAGAAATTGGAACCACTCAATTTTGATTTTTCTAGGATTAGTTATGAATTTTCAAATTTGGGCCAAAATTCAGTGAATAGTAACTTTTAAAAATCAAATTTCCATATTTGATTTCTTTTGAATTTTTAAGCTATTCAAGGCCTAAGAATGGTTCTATAATGATATAAAATGAAACTAAAGGGGTTAGCTATGGTGTGTTACAACATCTTCATGCATTTATAACCTTTTCCTTACCCTTGATTGAGATTTCACCTACCTTGGTTTGTTGAGGGGAATGAGATTTGGGAATCCGAGTAACAAAACTACATAATCCAAAATGTTGTGATGTGTGTAGCATAACTTTAAAGCAAGTGTATGATCATACATATATGTGACATAGCAAACAACATTTTAATATGCATATGGCCATAGCACAAAAGTCACATTTCTGTTAGATATTATTAGTTTTGATGATGTCAAATATAAAAGAGCAAAAAGGTTTTACAATGCATATTGATTTACTACGATATTTGTGTATTATTTTAATTAGAGGATGATGTGGTTTTGAATATATTTTGATGTTAAAATGTTTCAAAAAAAGATGTTTTATTATCATACATTGAGTTACCATTCATCTAAGCTTCATTTGGATGTTCAAATCTGATTCTAGAAATTAATACTCGAGTATGATGAGTTTTTAAGGTTTCCTATGGCATTACTTGAAGAAAAACTCAAGTATACACTTGAATTATTGAATTTTGGAGTCAACACTCGAGTATTGGGTCACAAAACTCGAGTATTAGCCTTCTGGGAGTCAACACTCGAGTATTGGGGTCCCAAAACTCAAGTATTAGCCTTCTAGGAGTCAACACTCGAGTGCTGGGGTCACAAAACTTGAGTATTAGCCTTCTGATAGTCAACACTCGAGTATTGAATCACAAAACTTGAGTGTTGGCCTTTTGGAAGTCGACATTCAAGTATTGGAACGTAACACTCGAGTATTGGCCCCCTCTGTTTTCTGTTAGGTCGACATATGTTTGGTATTTTGACCATATCTCCCAAAATACAGATCCAATTGATGTGAAACCAATTTTGTATGAAACTAGACTTAAAATTTAGTTTATAGACACCTAGAACAGGATCAAATGATTTCAGATTAAGGATATATAAATTTCAAAAGTTGGTGGTCGAATTGAATGCTTATCATTGACCTTTGCTTATTATATCTATCATAACTTTCTTTACATAACAGCTTTGGGACAAATTCTTGTTTCTTGTGAAATTAGACATACAGGGCTTTCCATTGATATATTAGTTACAAATTTTGGAGTTGAATTGAGAGAGTTATGGGCGTTGCAAGTTGAGCCATATGCTGAAATCTCGACTGTGACCTGTGCAAGTTCGAAAATGGAGTAGAACTTGAGTTTTGCAGTTACAAAACTCAAGTATCGTGATTTGAACAGAATTTTTACTCAATACATTCAGTAAGACTCGAGTTCTAACTTGGTAAAACTCGAGTTGTGTCTCAGGTTTCACAGAACTCGAGTTCCATATTTCCAAAACTCGAGTATCGTGCTTTCTAAATATTTTCCAAATCTGAAAGTGATGTTAATACTCGAGTTCTGGTTTTCAACACTCGATATCAAGTTCCATTTCAGTTTGCAGAACATCACTTGAAGCTGAGTACTCGAGTTACAAGTAGAAGTATTGGCAAACACTCAAGTATTGAGTTTTTAATACTTGAGTATCGAGTTGCTTTTTCAAACCTCAGTACTTCACTTGAAGTAGAACACTCGAGTTGTCATGAAAGTGTTGCCAACACTCGAGTGCTAGTTTACAACACTCGAGTATTGATTTCTAATACTTGAGTATCGAGCTGTATTTTTCAAATAAACACAACACTTCCATTCTGAAACTCGAATAATGGTAAAAGAAGTGACAACACTCGAGTTCTATGTTTTGAACACTCGAGTATTAGGCTATTACAAAACACTTCACTTCAAGTTCGTCTCTGAATACTCGATTAGAATTGAAGGTATTATTAATACTCGAGTACAAAATTTTTAACACTCGAGTATGTGTGTTTGAATTCAAAAACTTTTGCAATACTCTCAGCAAACACTCGAGTAATTTCAAAAGCATTATAAAAACTCGAGCATTGAAACAAAATACTCAAGTATTGTTTTATAAAATTCAAATACTTGGTCATCACTCGTGTGTTGTGAAACAAAATTCGAGTACTGCTTTCAATGGCTATTTCTTGACAGATTTACCTACTCTCTGCAAAGCTTTCCATATCTTTGTTTAACAATTTAACCTGTCTCATAAATGCTTTATGCCTTGACTTAGCAACAGGGAATAGGTCCTCTGAATAATTTTTCGGCATGACTCTCAACGGATAAATTCATAGTCAACATCTCTCTTCGTGTAAGATGCATTTAACGCAGAACATTATATAACCTCTTCAGACACAGAAGCAGAAGTATAACGGAAGCAAATCAGTTTCTAACGCATTAATCCTCTTCAACAAATACTTGCTCTTGTAAGGACTCCAACGGCTATTCTTTTTCTTTCAACAAACAAATCTGTCAGAGCATACCAAGTTTGAAAAGCAAAGCACAAGAGCTGAAGCCAAATAGAAAATACAACGCTCCTCTCCAACAGATATAATTTGCCAACATCTATAAATATGAGGAAGCAACAAATAGAGAATAGAGATGAAGTGTATGGAGTTACCAAACTCAAAACAGAGAGTATGGATTCGAGGAAATCCCACAACATTAGGACTATGCTATTCTACTTCTTCGAGAGCTTCAATGTTTATCTATCCACTCTTTGAGAGAGTATATTAGTTCATCCAAACTTATTGTATTTCCGTGAGAAACTCAAGATTGGGATCTTGAGATTGTTGCGCTGAGTTTGAGTTGAGAAAGCAGAGCATATTGGTCTCTGTTATAGTGCAAATCATGAGGGGGAGTGTGATTCCCTTTGTAAAGGCTTGAGAAGCCTGATGTTATTGTTGTTAGTGGATTGAAAAATCTCATATGAGGTCTGAGGACTGGATGTAGGTCAGAAGGACCGAACCAGGACAAATCACTGTGTTTATCTTCTATGCTCTACTCCTTCTTTTAATGACTTTATTTTATTTACTCTTTGATTCAACAAAAAATTTTATAACACCCAATTCACCCCCTCTTGGGTGACAGCCATCCTAACAATTTCATACACAAATCATCCACTTTACGATAAAAGTTCATGCAACATTCATAGCTCATTTTCACAAACTTAAGAGAAAGATTAGTAATCTTGATACCTTTAGCTTTGCTTTCCTTTTTACTTGAACTTCAAAGTTCTCTTGGATCCCTTCCAAGTGTGCTCTTGAGGGTCTCAAATCCCTAAAGGTCATGGTATAATATTCATATGAACATACAACCATCAAGATGCCATAAATCTTGTAAAAACGCACTAAAACCCCCTTTAGGTTTTTAAGAGTCCTACAAGTTCAAGACTTGATTTTTTATGGTTCCTTAAACTTCTAAAATCCATCTCTAGATTTACCCTACACAAAACATCATTTTAAAGCCAATGGAACTATCAAAACACCCAAAATCACAGCCCTTCTATTTTTTTGGGCTTGGCCGAAAAACAGCAACAAAAAGGGAAAATGGGTTTTTCAAACTTTGTTCTTGTAACCATGTGTTTGCTTGCTTCCAAAACCCCTTTTCTTAACATTGATCAACTCAAATACACCTCCCCTTAGACCAAACGAAATTTGGGCAACATCTTCCCATAATATTGAGTTTTCATAATTTTTACAACAAACAAAACAACCAACAACAACCATCAAGCTACTCTTACTATTTAAGAAAGAACTTGCAACCATTTACTACCTTTAAAACTTTCTCCTTTTCCATTTTCATCTTTTGAAATCCTAGCCACCATCTTCCAAAAGAGAGGCTTATTCAAGAAAACAAACCAAGAGGAAGGTAGTAGAAGGTTACTAGCTTGAGAAAAGATGAAGATTTAATAGCTTGAGTGGTTACCTTGTGTGCTAGCTCTTCCTTCTTCCTTGTGGGAGCAAAAATGGCATCTTGGAAGCTTGGGATTGTGCCACTTGTCAAGCTCATGTGGTGAGTGAAAAAGGTGTTATCATTACTCTCAACCACCTCATTAATTACTTAGTTAGGCTAACTAGCTCCATTACTGCCCAGTTACTTAATTCGATGGCACGCATTTCTGTGAAGTACCCTTTATATGGGGAATTATCTTTTTACTTTTTTCAGAGATTTTCTCTCTCATGTGGCACCATTCCCTAGGCCTCCTTGCCTAGGTGGCATCATGTTCTAGCTCATAGCATATCCGGGTTTTCCTCGTAACCCGTCAGAATTCCTCGATTTGCATAAAACATCGTAAAATATGCTTTCAGCGGCTAATTTGACTTAAGGGCATCATGGAAAAATTCTATATTTTTCCCTGATACTCCAACCCTTTTCCATTCCTCAAAATTCTTCCAGGATTTTCCGTAATTAATTTTCTAAGAAAATAATTTTTTCGGGGCTTTCTGGCATTGTTATTCTCCGTGCTTTGAAATGCCTGCATCGGATACCGGATAATAATTTTATTAAATATTTTAGGACCCAACTAAACTTTTGTTAGTTTGGGTCTCTAGCATTTGAGGACTCCTGCTACCTCAAATAATTACATCTCAATTGTCTTAACTGTCAAAATCCCTTAATTACGAAAATGCCACTACTTTTCTACTTTTGCCACAATTAACAAAATGTCATCACTTTTCCTACTCTTCCTTATTTCCAACCTTACCCTTATTGACTTTGATTTTTTGTCAACTTTGACTTTTTGGTTGACTTTGACTTTTTGGGTCAACTTTGACTTTTTGTTGATTTTGACCAAATTACCAAAATGTCCTTATTATTTGATGACATTTTATGCCCTAGGCCTTTTTATTCAAAATGACCATTTTCCCCCTATTATTAGGCCAAATGACCATTTTGCCCTTTAGTCATTTCTACTTAAAACCATCAAGACTAGGGACTTAGTCGATCATCTTCTTTCTATGGGCATTTTCCTTTCTATTTTTCTTATCTATGGGGCTCAAATCATTTCGTAGTTCATTTGTTTGGCCTTTATTTCCATTTACGAAATTTTGGATATTACATAGTTAGCCTAACCATACCAGCCTAGGGAGTCTAAAAAGTCACTTTACAGCAAACAATTAAATGGGGATAAGTGGCACCATATCCATCAATTATTTCGAACTTGGGACCCAAGAATGTTTAACCTCCACACATTCATTTTACATAGAATTATTAAAACACAAATTCCTCTTTCTTCTACCTCAATTGCCGTCCTCTCCCTCTATCTCTTTGATCAGATTTTTCTCCTCCTTCTCTCTAAAAATCACGCCACCTCCAAGCAAGAAAGAAGAGAGCCAAGTTCCACAATCCTAAGGTAACTCATCCACACCATCAATCCTTTCCATTTCTCTACTTCTTGCAACTTCTACTACCTTTCTCTTGAGTTGTTTTCTTGAATGAGCCTCTCTTTTAGGAAGATGATGGCTAGGATTTCAAGAGCTGAAAATGGAAAAGAGAATGTTTTAATGGTGGTAAAGGGTTGCAAGTTGTTTCTTAAGTAGTAGAAGCTATGTTGTTAGTTGTTGATGGCTGTTTTGAGTTGTTGTAGAATTTTGGGAAGCTTGAGATTATGGGGAGGTGCTTCCCAAATTTTGTTTGGCCTAAGGGGAAGTGTATTTGAGTGGATCAATGTTATGAAAATGGGTTTTGGAAGCAAGAAAACACATGGTTACATGAACAAAGTTGAAAAACCCTTTCTTTCCCCATTTTTGTTGTTTTCAGCCAAGCTAAGGAAAAAAATAGAAGGGCTATGATTTTGAGTATTTTGATAGTTTGATTGGCTTTAAAATGATTTTTTGTGTAGGGTAAAGTTAAGAGATGGATTTTAGAAGCATTAAGGGCCATAAAAATCAAGTCTTGAACTTGTAGGACTCTTGAAAAACCTAAAGGGGTTTTATGCGTTTTTGTAAGTTTTGTTGCATTATGATGATGGCATGTTTATATGGATGTTATGTCATGATTTTTAGGGTTTTAAGATCTCCAAGAGCATACTTGGAAGAGATCCAAGAGCACTGTTGAAGTTTGGGTAAAGGAAAGCAAAGTAAAGGTAGCAAAACTACTAATCTCCTTTTATGTTTATGACAATGAGTTATGAATGTTACATGAACTTTTATGATGATTAAAGTGCATGATTTGTGTATAAAATGTGACTTTTGTGCTATGGTCATATCATATTAAAGTGAAGTTTGATATGTCACATGTTTATATGTTCATACACATGCCTTAAAGTTATATATGCACATTCACAATATGTTGATTATGTGGTTTTGCTATTGAGATTTCCAAATCTCATTCCCCACTAACTAACCATGTAGGTGAAAGCACAATCAAGGGTAAGGAAAAAGTTATAGATGAATGAAGAAGTTGCTCCTTGCTTGCATGGTTTTGTGTAAATATTTGAGTTGCTAACTCTCTTGAAGTTGTTGTTGTGGTTGTAACCTTAAACCTTTACACAAAGTATTATGTGGATGTCTGATGATGCATGCATGAAAATGGATTAAAACTAACAGGGAATGGTAAGGGAATAATCATGCATGTTAGAGGAGAGTTAAGGAACCAAAAACAGGTTTTGGTGCATTTTAACAAAAATTGGTTTTCAAAGTTAAAGGGTTCAAAGGCCCTGAAAAAGGAATCTATTTCACATGGCAAGGAAAAATAGCAAACGAGCTCTAAATGAGCTGAAAATTTCCTGTCAGAAACTAGACATCATAATCTTTAAAATGATATAAATTTTGCAAAATTTGGATGTGTATTTTGAGAGATATGATTTTCCAAAGTTTAAGGTAAAAACTTGAAAAAATGGAATTGACCAATGGAACAGTAAATAGTTTAAGAATAAACTGATTCAAATGGGCCAATGAGTATTTTCTCCTATAGAAGACTTAATAAGCTAAATTTAGAAATTGGAACCACTTAATTTCGATTTTTCTATAATTAATTATGATTTTTCAAATTTGGGCTAGAAATCTAGAAAAATGACACGTGAACAGTAACAACTTTTTTTCGTTTTGAAAATTCAAGTTCACAATTTTGGTCAAAATTTTACTATTTAAGGACCAAGAGTGGTTCAAAAGTGATCTCATATAAAAATATAGGGGAAAATAGGAGGTGTTACAAAATCCTACGCTAATATTTGGTATCAGAGTAGGTCTCTTGTTTAAAGGACATAACAGTCTCAAGAGTGATCATGACAAGATTAAGCAAACATATACTCACAGACGGAGCTTCCGTCACATGCCTCCAGCATTTAATAGTCAAAAATTTTCATTTTGGAAAATTTAGTTTCAAAATTTTATCTTAGCCACTGACATTGATTTGTGGGATGTATTTGAACAGGGAAACTATGTACCTATGAAGGTAGAAGATGGACTATTTCCTAAAACTCGTGCTGAGTTTGATAGTGAAGATCTACGGAGAGTTCATCTAAATAGAAAGGCAGTGCTGATGTTACAAGCAGCATTAAATGAAGATGATTTCTTCAAAGTCTGCACCCTACCATTTGCAAAACATATGTGGGACGCACTGGAAATAGCTTATAAAGGTACTAAAGCAGTAAAAGAAAGCAGAGTCAACATGCTGACCACTGAGTATGAATGACTTAGAATGAAAGATGAAGAAACCATCACTGAGTTTCAAATGTGCCACAAACATCTCATCAATGAACTGGTTGCTCTTGGTAAAAATATGACCAACATTCTTAAGTAAGAAAAATACTAAATGTTTTATCAAGTAAATGGGAAGCTAAGGTTACAGCCATTGAAGAATCTCGCAGAGAATCAATGACTTCAGTAGCAACTCTCTTTGGAAGTCTTGCTGAGTACAAGAGAAAGCAAAAATTCAAAAAGGAGCTGTCCAATATTAAAGAAAAGAAAAAGAAGGGATTGGCTCTCAAATCCATTAAAGAAAAGGAAAAGGAGCCAGAAACAGATGATGAAGATGATGTTGAAGATGAAGAACTTGCAATAGTGGTCAGGAAATTCAAATGTATGTACAAAAAGGATCAAAACTTCCGAAGGCCATAAAGAGGAGGATCAAGTAAAATATTTGCTACGAATGTAACAAGTCAGGCCATGTGAAGGTAAATTGTCCTCAACTTACAACTCAAAATAAAGAAAAAGAGAAGAAACCAAAATTCTTCAAGAAGAAAAAGGCATATGTTTTAGTTATTTGCGGTGACAGCTCAGATGAAGATGAAAGTGAAGCTGAGGAGGAAGTTAATCTCTGTCTTGTTGCCCAAGAAGAAGACTCAGAAGCAGAAGAGGTAATTCTTGAACCTAATTATAATGAGTTACGAGCAGATTATGATGAAATGCATATTGAATTATTAAAATTTGCAAAAGAATTATCTTTTCTAAGAAAAAGAGTTAAAGAACTTGAAAAACCAAATGAAAATCCAATTACTCCTAAAGCTTGCTTAAGTTGTGAAGTTTTGAAAATTGAAAATGAATGTCTATTTAAAACTCTTGAAAAATTTACTTGAGGCAGTGAAATGCTGCAAGTCATTTTAAAAAATCAAAGAGTTATAAATGATAGAAGTAGTATAGGGTACAATCCTCTAAATGATTTCAAAAAGGGGAAGAAGAAGAAGACAAGGAAAAGAAGATATTTAAAATATTTTCAAAAATCTGTGCATACTTCAGAACCATTTGAATTTTGTAACTACTGCAATAGAAAAGGACATCGAACTTCAAACTGTTACTTTAGAAAGAATAAACCTTTAGGGATATACAAATGGGTACTGAAAGGAACATAAATTCCTAAAGTCCCTAGAACTAACCCAAAAGGACCCAATAAGACTTGGGTACCTAAAACCATTAAATAATTCTTATGTAGGTATGTTTTCGAGTATCCAAAGCAACAAAATGTTATATTGACAGTGGATGCTCAAGACACATGACAGGTGACAAGAGTAAATTTGTCAGCCTGAAAGCCAAGGATGGTGGAAAGGTCAGTTTTGGAGGAAACCAATCTTATTTGGCTCTGAGGAATGCTTCATTATCAACAAGAAAGATCTTCCCATTGATAAAGAAAAGTTGAACATTCAACTCAAAGCCCCTAGGGACGGTAACTACTATACCACTGAATTAGAAAAGGTTTTTACAAATTCTCGCTTAGTTACTCAAGCTGATGAGAGTCAACTGTGGCATAAATTTTGGCACACGTAAATATGCATCAACTTGACCAATTAATCAAGAAAGAACCAGTTCAAGGGCTTCAAAGTTAAAATTTAAAAGTGATTTAGTTTGTGATGCCTGTCAAATGGGAAAGTAAACAAAATCATCATTTAAATCGAAAATAGAGATTTCATCAAAAAGACCTCTTAAACTACTTCACTTCATATGGATTTGATGGGTCCAGCTAGAGTAAAAAGCTTGGGAGGAAATCTCTACACATTGTGATAATTGATGATTACTCCAGATTCACTTAGACCATATTTTTATCATCTAAAAATGAAACTTTTGATTTATTCGTTGTATTTGCCAAAAAGGTTCAAAATGAGAAAGGTATCTCTATTGTTTCCATTAGAATAGATCATGGTGGAGAATTTGAAAATGGAGACTTTGATGCTATTGTGAAAATGAGGGAATCAATCACAATTTTTAAGTTCATGTGTATGGAAGTGAATGGCCAGAGTTATAATAACTGGAAAAAAAGTATCTCAAGTATTTTGGACAGATGCTCTCAGTAGAGCTTGCTACATCTCAAATAGAGCATACATCTGAACGTCACTTGGGAAAACACCTTATGAGTTATTCAAAGGAAGAAAGCCAAACTTATCTCATTTACATGTGTTTGGAAGTAAATGCTTTATTCACAACAATGGTGAAGATAATCTTCATAAGTTTGATGCCAAATCTGATGAAGGTTTATTCCTTGTTATTCAAATAGGAGCAAAGAATTTAGAGTATTTAACAAATGAACTTGTGTGGTAGAAGAGTTAGTGCATGTAGTTTTTGTTGAAACTGACCCTCCAACAAAACCTGTCATTAAAGAAGAAATTATCATTGTAAGAGGTTTTAAAAATATAAACAAGGATAATTCAACTGATTGTCAACCAACACATGATTTTGAAAATGATCGGTCAGATGAACATCCTCAGTCCTTTTAACCAAGAGTTTGGAAATACATCCACAATCACCCTATCAATCAAGTGATTGGAGAGGTGAATGAAGGTGTACAGACTAAAAAAAGATTTATCAATGAGGCTCAATTTTCTATTTTCATTTCAAAAATAGAGCCAAAGAATGTTGAGGAAGCTTTGACTGACAATGATTAGATAATAGCTATGCAAGAAGAGCTAAACCAATTTGAAAGAAGTCAAGTTTGAAACTTAGTACCTAGGCCTAGTGATCATCCGGTCATTGGTTCAAAATGGGTATTCAGAAACAAACTTCATGAATCTGGAATCATTGTCAGGAATAAAGCAAGATTGGTAGCAAAAGGCTACAATCAAGAAGAAGGAATTGATTATGAATAAACTTATGCTCCTGTAGCAAGATTAGAAGCTATTCGTGTATTACTTGCCTTTGCGTGCTTGATGGATTTCAAATTATTTCAAATGGATGTCAAAAGAGCTTTTTTAAATAGCTTCATTATGGAAGAAGTTTATGTTGAACAAGATTGATAGCAAAAGCCTACAATCAAGAAGAAGGGATTGATTATGAAGAAATTATGCTCCTGTAGCAAGATTAGAAGCTATTCGTGTATTCCTTGCCTTTACCTGCCTAATGGATTTCAAATTATTGCACATGGATGTCAAAAGTGCTTTTTTAAATGGTTTTATTATGGAAGAAGTTTATGTTGAACAACCTCCTATTTTTAAGATATTTCTAAACCAAATAATGTTTATAAACTAAAGAAAGCTCTATATGGTTTGAAGCAAGCTCCTAGAGCTTGGTATGAAAGATTTGTTATAATAGGATTTGACCAAGAGGGGGATGAATTGGTCTAATATAAAAATTTAACAATTTTAAGCTTCACAGGAATAGAAATCAAAGTCACCGAGAGAGAAAGAATTATGAACACAGAGATTTATCCTGGTTCAGTCTCCTTGACCTACGTCCAGTCCTCAAGGCACCCTTGAGATTTCCAAATCCACTATCAGCAAAAATTAGGCTTCACAAGCCTTTACAATTTGGGAATCACTCCCCCTTTATCTTTTCACTAAAACAGAGTAAGAAACTCTCTGTTTTCTAACTCGTGTTTACCCTAATTTACTCAAGGCCCCATCCTTGAGTTTCTCACAGTTGTACAAAGTGTTGCAGCCTTAAATATCTATCTCAAAAGAGTGGATGGCTAATAATGAAGCTCAGAATGTATGAATGAAAGTTTACAGAGAGCGTAGTAAATGTAGACTTTAAAATGCTCAGAATGTCTTCTTATCTCTGTAATGAATGCTGGTCCTTTTATAGTTGAGTATTGATGAACTGTCCGTTAGACTGCATTCAATAGCCGTTACTCTCATCAACGACCAATTGCTTCTGCATTAATGGCATTTAATGTCTTTGAGTCAGTCTAGGTTGAAGGTTGCAGAAGAACGTTAAAATCTCCGAGCTCGGACCATGCCTGTGCTTCCTTCCCTATTTAATGTTTCAAGCTACTGCATTTATGAGAGCAGTTAGAATTCAAAAATGTCGTTACACAAATAAGGAAAGTAGGTGTAAAGCATAGGTAAGGTGTGTCAGACTCAAAGCTGTTAGAGAGAGAGAGATAGTGCTCGAGTGTAAGGTTTTTGTGCTCGAGTATTTGCTCAAAATATTTCAAAGAAAATTTCAATGCTTTGATGCAATACTCGAGTGTTGTGTGAAAGTGTTCTGAAAGGAATCAAATACTCGAGTGATAAATCTCAGTGCTTGATTGTTGATAACACTTTCTAGGAATACTTGAGTATTCTGTGCAAGTGATGAAAAATAATTTTGATGAATCATAATACTCAAGTGATGAGAAAGTGATACTCGAGTGCTAGCAATGCTGGAAGTGAATACTGGAAGTGTTGAGATAGAGTATTGATGAACAGTGAAAGTTTACAACTTGATACTCGAGTGTTAGAAAGCTGGTACTCGAGTGTTAGCAGTGCTGGCTGTCAATACTTGCAGTGTTGTCTTCCAGTGTTGAGTGAAAGGTCACAACACTCGAGTGCTAGAAATATGTGCTCAAGTGTTGTCTCTGCTGGAGGCTTTCACTTGGAGTGTTACTTGACAGCACTGTCAGAAATATCAACACTTGAGTGTTGCAAAAGTAGCACTCGAGTGTTGGCTGTGCTGTCAGCCAATGCTGGAAGTGTTACCTGATAGTGTTGAGAAAAATGATCAACACTCAAGTACTGAAATTCAGCACTCAAGTATTGGCAATACTTTAAGGCAATAATTGAAGTGTTGACTTGAAGTATTTACTAAAACATCAATGCTCGATCACTAGAAACCTAGTGCTCGAGCATTGGCTCTGCTGTCAGCCAATACTTGCAGTGTACACTCTGAGTATAGTCTAAAAACTCATTTTCAAAACTCAGTGCTCGAGTGCCACATTCCAACACTCGAGTATTGACAATACTCCATGTCAATACTTGAAGTGTTAGCTGGAAGTGCTCAAATTTCTTTAAGTTCAAAACATGCAGCACTCCAGTATTGGATTTCACTGCTCGAGTACTGTCAACACTTTAAGAAAACACTCGAGTATTTTCAAGAAGTACTAATTCAATACTTAAACCTTTTGTGATTCAAAAATCATTTTGCAATCTTTTAACACAGTTTTTGTTATCATCAAAACAAGGTATCAACATTCTCCCCCTTTTTGATGATGACAAAACCAAAAAATCAGAAATTCTAAAGATTGTATTAGATATCATAATTCATAAGTAGATAAACATCATTGGAACACTCAGAATAATATTGAAGTAAAATAATTCATTGATAGTAAATTGAGTCAGCTATAACAGGAGTACAAAAGCAGTTAAACATAAATTACAAGAAATTCAAAAGAGCAAGACAGATTCTGGTTTCTTCTCCCCCTTTTTGTCTTCAACAAGAAGGGTCAGTGAGAGGGAGAGAGAGGAGCATCAGTGGTGGAGGTGGGTGCATCAGGCTGAGGGTCTGCACTGATGGGCTGGGGAGCAACAGAGGGAGCAGGGGTTTCTGAAGGAGGTGGTGAAGAAACTGGAGGAATAGGAGTGGGTTGAGGGTCTGGATGAAGGAAGGATGATGAGAAATCGATCATTGCAAGGACTGCTTCAGGTGAGGGATCCTCAGGTGAAGGTGGTTGAGGAGGAGGTGAAGCAGAAGTGGAAGCTCGAGATTCTTTGATAAAGTCCTCAATGGCAAGTACCCTACCATCCAACCCAATGATTTGATTCTGTAATCCATCAAATTTCTCCAAAATTTCACTGTTGAAAAGTGAAAATTCTTCAACCATCTTGAGAATTGCAACTTCAAAGTTCTTCCCAATGAAGAAATCATTGCTGCCTTCAGAATAGTGCTCATGTATATCTGTGAGTGAGCCTTAAAGTTGTCCACAAATTGTTCACTCATTTTGCCAAATTCTGTTTCCATAAAGTGTTGAATAGCAGCATGGGCAAACGAGGGAGCAGAGGAAGGCTGAGGAGGGGCAGAGGACTGAGCCTCCTCTTGACCTTGAGAGGCAGCAGAGGTAGCCCTTCTCTTTCTCTGTTTGACTTGCACTTGAGGGTTCTCAATGCTAATATTCATCCTCTTGAGGTGAACTTCACTAAATACAGTTGGCTCAACTACCTTGTCCAAAATGTGCCAAATCTTAAGGCTTTTCAAAATGAAAGAGATCAAAGAGGGATATGGCATAGTCATTCTTTTAGAATTTGAGAGGACAAACCTCCACATTTCATCATACAGCATCTCCCCTAGATTTCTCTTTTCTTTCTTCATAATTCTTGCCAAGTTACTATAGTCTATAGATGCAAAGTGAGTATAGTTTCCACTTTTATTCACTATCCATCTAGAATAGATGTAGTGAATAACTCTCTGTAAGTGTGGCATGGTGGAAGGTTCAAAGGCAAGTATTCCAAAAAATGTTTCCCTAGGCTTCAACAGTCCAAAAATCACTTCATTGGTTAGGGTGGACAAATTTTCATCAAATTCAGTGATACCTAGGAATCCATTCAAAGTCTCATGGGTTATAGTAATTTCTTTGCCCCTCATTGTTGTAACCATTGAAGAAGAGACAATTTCTCCATCTTCATTAGTCATAGATTTTGAGGTTATATTATTGTAGAAAATTCTTACTACCTCAGGGCAAAAATTATCCTTAAGATGAATCAGGGGTTTATAATGACTAAGAAATTCAGAGACTTTATACCCCATACTATCCACATCCTTGATATTTACACAAACTGTAGGATACAAGGGCATATTCTTCAATTTTTCTTCATAATTATAAGGATTAGAAATAAATACCGACTGTGTAATAAATCCTTCTGGAGCTTAGGCAATTCAGTGCCCTTTTTCTTCCCTTTACCCTTTGCCTTTGGTCTTGCCCTTGAAGATGTAGCCACATTGGTTTCAGGAGTGGTTCCTTCACTCTCAGTTTCTGAGTTTGTAGCAGCAGTTTGAGTGGGCATAGACTGAGAGGTAGCTATCAAGAGACCCTTCCCTTTTTCTTTCAGGATGGATTTTGGTTGGCCTGCACTTGATTTCTGAGAGATAGGTGCCACTGTTTCCTCTAACGCCATAGGTTCAGAAATTCTCACTCTTTTGGCTAGAGGTTGAGAAGTGGACTTGGATTTAGAAGGGGATTGAGATTTGCCCTTGCCAGCAGTGGACTTAGTACGTGCCATTGGAATTTTTGAAAGCAAGGTTTGGTAATGACAAAATGACAGTTCTCGGTAATGAGAGGAAAAAGAGTGATTTGGGGATATGAATGAGTGTAATAATGGGTAATGATGAAGGGGTTTTGCCAGAAAACAGTTTCTGAGAGGTTTGTAACTGTTGAGAAGCAGTACCGTGGTTCGGGTAGAGAGGATTTTGGAGTGCTCGAGTGCTAGGGTTCGAGTGTTAATGAAAAGGAAGGCTTAAGTAATCAAAAGCTGCCAGCGCTAGAGTGCTGATATGTAGTGCTCGAGTGCAGAGTGTCAGTGCTCGAGTGTTGAATCCTAAAGATGAACAGACAAGGCAATACTCGAGTGTTAATGACTTATGCTCGAGTGTTGCACTTTAGTACTCGAGTACTCAGTTTCAATGCTCGAGTATTGAAGTCTTGGACTATAATAGCATACAACATATGTCAACACTCCAGTATGAATAAACCTGCACTCGAGTGTTCTATTCTAGTGCTCGAGGACTGTTTCACAGTGCTCGAGTGTTGAGATTTCTGAGTATATAAAACTTACTTTGCTCGAGCATTGAAGTTGAATGCTCGAGTATTACCTGCATTTTCACCAATTACTCGAGTGATTACTGCCAGTGATGAATCAAATGCCTCACTTTGCCTGAGTACTCGAGTGTTCAGCTAGTTGTGCTCGAGTACTGCATTTTATGCTTCCAAAATTTGAATTATTGCTGAGTGTTCAATCTTTTGGTGCTGCAAGTGCTTGTTCAAAACACCTACAAAACTTTAACAAAACACTCCGAAGCTTAGGTTAGTGAAAGTTAATCATCAAAACAACTTTTAAATCAACATTAAACAATGTTTACTTACAATTCATTGGGGTTTACCATTCCCAATTCTCTTCTAATATTTATAAATTATTCTCTGGCCAATGGTTTTGTAAAGATATCAGCTACTTGAAGATGAGTTGGAATGAATTCAACTTTGATATCCTTCTTTTGCACATGATCTCTTATAAAATGATGCCTAATGTCAATGTGCTTGGTTCTTGAATGATGCATAGGATTCTAAAAAGGTTGATGGTGCTGGTGTTGTCACAGTAAATTGGAATTTCAGTGAACACCATTCCCAAATCTTGAAGTTGCTACTTCATCCATAAGACTTGAGCACAACAGCTTGCAGCAGCAATATATTCAACTTCTTGCTTTTTGCTAATGACACAGTGGATTGCTTTTTGCTAAACCAAGAAACCAAGGCACCTCCAATAAATTGACATTGACCACTAGTACTCTTCCTGTCAGTTTTATAGCCAGCATGATCTGAATCTGAATAAGCAATCAATTGATCATTTGCTTCTTTTGGATACCAAATTCCAAGATCAATTGTTCCTGCAAGATATCTGAAAATTCTCTTCTCATTTTCAGCATGAGATTCTTTTGGAGCAGATTGATATCTTGCACACATTCCAACACTAAATTGTATATCTGGCCTGCTTGCTGTGAGATAAAGAAGAGAACCAATCATTCCTCTATATCTTTTAATATCATAGTCTCTTCCATTGACATCAGCATCAAGGAGTGATGTTGAACTCATGGGAGTATCAGTACTTTTGCATTGATCCATTCCAAACTTCTTTAGAAACTCTCTGAGATATTTGGCCTGATTTATGAAGATTCCATTCTTTCTTTGTTTGATCTGAAGACCAAGAAAGAAATTCAATCCTCCCATCATAGACATTTCAAATTCAGCCTGCATCATCTTAGCAAACTCTTGACAAAGATCATTGTTAGTGGCACCAAAAATAATATCATCTGCATAAATCTGTACAACTAACATGTTTGATTTTGAATGCTTAATAAATAAGGTTGTATCAACTTTTCCTCTGACAAAATCTTTGTTGATTAAGAAACTACTTAATCTTTCATACCAAGCTCTTAGAGCTTGTTTTAAACCATAAAGAGCTTTCTTAAGTTTGTAAACATAATTTGGTTTGTTAATATCTTCAAATCCTGGAGGTTGTTATGCAAAATCTTCTTCCATGATAAAACCATTTAAGAAAGCACTTTTGACGTCCATTTGAAATAATTTAAAATCCATTATACAAGCAAAAGCAAGTAACATACGAATGGCTTCTAATCTTGCCACAGGTGCATAGGTTTCATCATAATCAATACCTTCTTCTTGATTATAACCTTTTGCAACCAATCTTGCTTTGTTTCTAACAATAATTCCTTATTCATCAAGTTTATTCCTAAAAACCCATTTTGAACCAATAACAGGATGATCCTTAGGTCTAGAACTAAATCCCAAACTTGATTCCTTTCAAGTTGATTTAGTTCTTCTTCCATTGCAATTATCCAATCATTGTCAATCAAAGCTTCCTCAATATTCTTGGGCTCTATTTAAGATATGAAAGCTGAAAATTGAGCCTCATTAAATCTTTTTCTGGTACGTACACCTTCACTCATCTCTCCAATCACTTAATTGATAGGATGATTGCGGATGTACTTCCAGGCTTTTAGTTGAAGAGATTGAGGAAGCTCATCTGATTGTTCATTTTCAAAAACTTGAGTTGCCTGACAACCAGTTGAACTTTCCTTGTTTGAATTTTCAAAATCTTTTGAAATGATAATTTCTTCATCAACATCAGATTTTGCAGGAGGGTTGGTTTCAACAAATACCACATGCACATATTCTTCTACTACACAAGTTCTTTTGTTAAAGACGCTATAGGCTTTGCTTATATTTGAATAACTAAGAAACAAACCTTCATCTGACTTGGGATCAAACTTACCAAGATTGTCCTTACCATTATTATGAATCAAGCATTTGCTGCCAAAGACATGAAGGTGAGCCAGATTTGGTTTTCTTCCCTTGAATAGCTCATATGGTGTCTTTCCTAGTGATGGTATTATGTATGCCCTATTTGAGATGTAGCAACCTATGCTTAGAGCATCTGCCCAAAAAACTTGCGACACTTGTTTCTCTGTCATCATTGCTCTCACCATGACAGCAAGCACCCTGTTCTTTCTTTCTACCACTCCATTTTGTTGAGGAGTCCTTGGTGCTGAGAAATTGTGATTAATCCCTTCATTTTCACAATATGCTATAAAGTCTCCATTTTCAAATTCTCCACCGTGATATGTTCTAATGGAAACAATAGACATACCTTTCTCATTTTGAACCTTTTTGGCAAAAACAGAGAATAATTCAAAAGTTTCACTTTTTGAAGTTAAGAATATGGTCCAAGTGAATCTTGAAAAATCATCAACAATCACTAGAGTATATAAATTTCCTCCTAAGCTTTTGACTCTAGCTGGACCCAT
>JANTPZ010131535.1:0-32143 GCA_025593235.1 Vachellia pachyceras
CGTGACTGGCCATGGAGAGCGTCCTTATAGGACATAATGCCAATGAGGGCAGGGCTCTGATACCATGAAATAATATGATGCAATGCTGATCTGATTTATTGATTGAAGGAGTTGTACATATATAGAAGGGAGAAACCCTAACTGAATACTAGAATCCCTAACTGAATACTAGAATCCCTATATTCTAGGTAACAATAATCCCTATATCCTAGGTAACAATAATCCCTATATCCTATGTAACAATAATTCAAATTTTGAATTAAATAACTGAATACATAATTAATAAATACTAAATTATCTATTATGCTAGAAACCCCAATAAAGTAGGCATTCTCCAACACTAACTTTCCAAAATCATATGCTAATAGCTCTTGGTGCCTAACTTCTTACAGTTCCGCCAGAATCCTGTCACTTGTTTTTCCTACACATAAAAAAAACACCTGTGGTTAACCACAAGAATCATTTTCCCTTCCATTTTCATATTGATTGAAAACAATTAAATGAAAGACATGGAATTGTGGTGCACTTCCTCTGTTCCTATTTATATGTCCTTATAGGAATAAACACACAAACCAATGAAGAATCAACATGTAGGTATTATGCAAGAATTGCTTTTTTTTTTTCATTTCCATTTTGCCCTCCATTTAATGCTATTATGGCCCACTATTTTAGATTACTTTTACTTTCTACCAGGGGTATTATTGGAAAAAAGTACTGATAGTATCTTCAAATTTGGTTCAAGACTTGTATTTAGGGACAAAATGGAAATCAAAATTAGGATTTGTAAAATAGGTATATAGGGAGTATGAAATATGGACACAGATTACCAAAATCAACTTTTTACTCATAAGAAATTTGCCTCTGAAAACATCTTGTTGTATAAAACCAAATAAATATTGCTCCATTTGAAATAACTGAGATGAAGCAAAATGTCAGAGTACCTGAGTGTCTAGCTTTCCTTTTCAGTAAAAAATATGTGCTTGTGGCAATGGCAGTGGTTCCTATTAGTGCAATGACAATTATGATGACCATTATAACTCTCTTCTTATTCTTGTTTACATCACTCTCTTTTCCTGCATTCAAAGAACGAGAAGAAACTAGAAAGTTTACCCAAAATTCAATCCTGACAAAAAGAATTAATATGTGAAGTACCAAGTTCTGTATAAGCTAAACGGATGTATAGGTCATTTCGTCCATTTGAGAATTGTTGTATATCTGTAAGATTTCCTCCCCATGAAATACATCCAATCTCAGTATCATAGGAATATGCGATACAAGAGCAATTCTCCAAGCACTGCCTTTTGCAAGCATCTTCTGAAGCTGATGACCATTCTCCAAAATCTGGTAGTTTAATGTTTTGCAGATGGGAAAACCCATCTCTCTTCCCATCTATAGTCCCATTTCTTACTCTGTCACATTGTAAAGCTGTTCGTCTAACACAACCACCACCCCAGTTTTGTCTACTCCATTCCTCTCTACTTCTTGGTTGAAATCCTCTCAAACAATTGCAGATTGGTTTGCTCTCTGTATTGCAGCTTCCAAATGGCCCGCATATACCATAAATATCACAGTCTGATTGTGGAGCAATAATGGTTTCTTGCCATATCTGCTTGGCATCATCCCAATGTTTATACAAAATCTTCCCTTTTGAATTCAGGACACTGAATAGTTTGTGGCCAGACCCATAATTAATATAGTAAACAGTCCCATCCATGTCAGACACTATATTGGCACTAATAAACTTAGAAATAATTATCGGCAACCCTGTGAAGATTCTGCCATTCCATGGACCACTGCGCCAGCGAGGTTGAGTTCCATTCCATATAAACAATTCATAAAGATCTAGTCGTTCAAGACTCATGTAGAAATTCCCAAGTGATGGATCTGAAGGACTTCTCCATGATATGTATTTCACTTTCTTACCTGTTATCTTGTTGCTACTAATTTTCATGTTTGGTAGGTATGCATCTGAAGGGTGCTCGAAACTTTGCCATATGATGTTTCCTCCACTGTGATCAAGCAGAACGAGGTTACCAGAATTTAAAATTCTGCAGGTAGTATTTGATGTAGTAATATCTGATACATTTGATGACCAAATGATTTGCTTGTGTTCATTTTGTACAACCAGATTGCCATCCTCAGATATAGTAACAATGCTTGAAGAACCATTCAGTGGTTGGTTTCTGTTAGCCACCCATACAATGGTCGATTCGGACATGTACCATATTCCCACGTAGCGATTTCTTGAATTTTGAGGACTAAAGAACCCTAATGTGAACAAACTGCCATTGGAGGTAAGAGTTTCGGGGTCCTTTATGAATTGAGATGATGTTATGGTGTCCCTGGAACTTCCAAAATCCAAAGAGAGACATAATATGACCACCACAGAGAACAGTCCGGCATAAACAGAGAAGAATCCCATTGTAGAGAAGAGTACTTGTTATCAGAATGGTGGTTTTGAGAAGCCAATGCAATGCAGTGAATATTATCTTAGATTTTTCTTTTAGGCCTTTTGAAGACTTTTCTATGGTCCACAACCCTCCAACCAATATTTTGACTTGTATATCGTGTTGATGTTCAAAGTTTTTTTTTCCATTCCTTTCTCGGCCATTCCTACCCTTGCATGTTTCTATTATATCTTTATTGACTCAACAATGATGTCTGACTTTTCCTTCTCTCAAAATGTCAATAGCAGTAGGAGGGAAGCATATCCTCTCATTTTCTTAGTATTTCTTTGTTTTTTTTTGCCAAGGGTATTTTCTTAGTAATCCATGTGTACCTTCAGATCAAGAAATTAAAGTTTACGGGTTAATATTTTATAAAACTATTATTTATAAATTAATTTTGTAAAAAAACTCTGGATTACAATCATGAACGGTGTAGATTAAATTTTGACATTTCAAATTTATGTATATATGTTTAAAATAATAATGTTAAAAATATGAAATTTGAACCATCAAATTTTACTAAAGAAAATACCTAAAACTGCCTATTGAATTCCATAATCTCAAAATAGTTTAGTGAATATGCAAAAGGACAAATTAATGAGAGCCTATGGCATTTTGTCATTTTGAAATGTTGATACTTTTGCAAAAATGCCTTGCATAAAAAAAGAGAGACAAACACCATCCCCTTGGAGCACCACTGTCGGCAGCCTGCCGGAGCTCTTGAAAGTATGAAGGCTATTATGTGACCAAACCGCTTTGATAACATAATGCATATAAATATATAATACATGTAATCATGCAATGTTTTACTCATAAATGATATTTGTATTGTGGATAATGATATTTGTAAAGATATTAACCATTTTAATAAAACCATTTATTACTACAATTGACAAATTTCTTATTTGGAGAAATATTACTAATTAGGTGGGAGTGTGGACTTGTTAATTTTCACAAGCAAGAATGAAACGTTTTACTCAGTGAAAATATATGTTATTAAAATGGTCAATACCTTTAAAATATTATCATTCAAGATATAAGTGTTGTCACAGAGTAAAACGTTACATTCTTGTAAAAATTGACAAATGTAGTCAATTTTCTTTACAAATGTCAATTTGCACCTAATTAAATGAATTTATTCAAATATGAAATTTGTGAATTGTGGTAGTAAACATGGTTATTGAAAATGATCAATACATTTACAAATATTGCTATTCACATTATAAATGTTGTCAGTGAGCAAAATGTTATATTCTTACATGTAAAATTGACAAGTATAATCAATTTTCCACTCTCATCCAATTAATTGATTTCTTCAAATATGAAATTTGCTAATTGTAGTAGAAATGTTGTTATTGAAATGGTCAATACCTTTACATACGTTGACATTCACTTTACAAGTGTTATCATTAAGTAAAAAGTTACATTTTACATGTAAAAATTGACAAGTATAGTCAATTTCACACACTTACACATAATTAATTGAATTTATCTAAATATGAAAATTTTAATTGTAGTAGTAATTAAACAAGTTTGTTGACTAATTGATGCTCAAGTATAGAATTAGAAAATGCAAAGCTAGAAAAGTGTAAGCCTAATCTAGAATGGCTGCAAGTATCTGGAAAATAGAATATTAGAGCAAAACTCAAACACAAACGCGCTCCCTATTTCCCTTGATCTCGAGAGCCTAGAGTCTCTCCCTCACACTGTTTTTTCCTCCGCACACTAAAACCCCCCGCCCAAATATATGCATCGCATAATCTCTCTCTCTCTCTCTCTCACACACACACACACACACACACACACACACAAACTTCACAAACTCGTTTGGCACATTAAATGTGGGTCTATTAGTAACTATCTACCTGTTATGTCTGTAATACTAACATTATTGTTTGAGAATAACCCATGAATTTCTTCATGGGGTATTGAACTAAATATACTCTGCCACTGGATGAATGCAGGTTGCCTTGGGCTTGGAAGATCCGCAATCTCACTATTGAGCATAGAAATTATATTGCTCATACTTGGCCTCTCTCTTGCAAGGTCTTGCACGCACAAAAGTCCTATGTGTATACATCTCAAAATGTCCTTCTTGAAGTGTGGATCGAACATTTTTGGATCTATCAGTGGTACAATATTCTCTTCAGTCCATAATTTCCATGCCTAAATTGTGTTGAAAGAAAAAAAAATAGAGAACAAAAAAGTGTTAGCATTTAAAGCCTTATAATCAGAGAGTTGACTGAACAACAACCAACAAAAACTTGTAATTATTCATTCAGGAGAGAGATGAATGGAAGATACTTACAAATCCTAAAAGGCTGAGAGAATTTTCATCATTATAAAAGCTAGAGTTTCTTCTTCCAGCAACAATCTCTAGTATTACGACTCCAAAGCTAAATACATCTGATTTCTCTGAGAACAATCCTTGCATTGCATATTCTGGCGACATGTATCCGCTGCAATATCGTGAACAAGTAACTTTTAGAATATTTCTCAATATGCTACATTACCAAGTGGGGGAAAAACTTACTAGGTTCCAACAACTCTTCTTGTGTTAGCTTGGTCTTCACTCCCTCCAAAAATTCTAGCCATACCAAAATCTGATATTTTTGGGTTTAAATTCTCATCTTGCAAGATATTGCCTGCTTTTAAATCTCTGTGTAGAATTTTTAATCTCGAATCTCGGTGAAGATAAAGCAACCCACGAGCTACTCCTTCAATTATGCCAAATCTGATTTTCCAATTTAGGAGTTTATGTTTTGCTGGATCTTCGAAAGCTGAATGAACAATAATATTAGTTACAGTTCAACATAAATAATTCCCAAACTTGAATAAGCTGCATAAAATCAACTAGCTTAGGGTTCTTACATATTTCATATTTTTTCCTCCCATTCTAATTATTTTGAATATAGTAGATACTAAACATATAAAGTGCTACTGAATACTGATAGCTAGAAAATAAGGGATCAATAGAACCAACCGAATATAAATGCATCCAAACTTTTATTTGGCATGTACTCATAGATCAACATCTTTTCTTCTCCTTCAATACAACAGCCTAGAAGTCTTGCAAGATTACGGTGTTGAAGCTTTGAAATAACAACTTCATTCATAAATTCCTCCACTCCTTGTCCAGATGCTCTAGAAAGTCTCTTAACTGCTATTTCCTGGCCATCCTGCAATTTCCCCTTCACAAAATTTGCAAGAGGTTATAGTTACAGGCTAATTATTTGAAATTGATTAACATTTAATGAATGATTGATTGTACCTTGTACAATGAGCCAAAACCGCCTTGCCCAAGTTTATTAGACGAGTGAAAATTGTTTGTAGCAATTTCTACCTTTCCAAAATCATATGCTAATAGCTCTTGGAGTCTAACTTTTGATAGTTCCCCCAGAATCCTGTCACTTCTTTTTCCTACACATAAAAAAAAAACACCACTGGTTAACCTCAAGAATTTTTTTTCCCTTCCATTTTCATATTGATTGAAAACAATTAAATGAAAGACATGGAATTGTGGTGCACTTCCTCTGTTCCTATTGATAAGTCCTTATAGAAATAAACACACAAACCATTGAAGAAACAACATGTAGGTATATGTAAGAATTGCTTGTTTGTTTCCATTTCCATTTTGCCCTCCATTTAATGCTAGTATGGCACACTATTTCAGATTACTTTTACTTTCTACCAGGGGTATTATTGGAAAAAAATTACTAATAGTATCTTGAAATATGGATCAAGACTTATATTTAGGCACAAAATGGAAATCCAAATAAGGACTTGTGAAATAGGTATGGAGGAAGTATAAAATACGAGACACAGATTGCCAAAATCAACTTTTTACTCATAAGAACTTTGCCTCTGAAAACATCTTGTTGTATAAGACCAAATAAATGTGGGAGTACGTGAGTGTTTAGCTTTCCTTTTCAATAAAAAATATGTGCTAGTGGCAATGGCAATGGTCCCTATTAGTGCAATGACAATTATGATGGCCATTATAACTTTCTTCTTATTCTTTTTTACATCAATCTCTTCTCCTGCATTCAAAGAAAGAGAAGAAACTAGAAAGTTTACCCAAAATTCAATCCAGACAAAAAGAATGTTAAGTGGCGCAATACTTAAATATTCACAATCGTTAAATTTATATATGAAGTACCAAGTTCTGTATAAGCTAAACGGATGTATAGGCCATTTCCTCCATTTGAGAACTGTTGTATATCTGTAAGATTTCCTACCCATGAAATACATCCAATATCAGTATCATAAGAATATGCGATGCAAGAGCAATTCTCCAAGCACTGGCTTTTGCAAGCATCTTCTGAAGCTGATGACCATTCTCCAAAATCTGGTAGTTTAATGTTTTGTAGATGGGAAAACCCATCTCTGTTCCCATCTACAGTCCCATTTCTTACTCTGTCACATTGCAAAGGTGTTCGTCTAACACAACCACCATCCCATTTTTGTCCATTCCATTCCTCTCTACTGCTTGGTTCAAATCCTCTCAAACACTTGCAGATTGGTTTGCTCTCTGTATTGCAGCCTCCAAATGGCCCTCATATACCATAAATATCACAGTCTGATCGTGGAGAAAGAATGGTTTCTTGCCATACCTGCTTGGCATCATCCCAATGTCTATACAAAGACTTGTCTTTTGAATTCAAGACGCTGAGTACTTTGAGGCCAGAACCATTTGGTACGTTATAAATGTAGTAAACAGTCCCATCCATCTCAGACACTATATTGTAACCACTATTATACTTAGAACTCATCGTAGGAAACCCTGTGAAGATTCTGCCATTCCATGGACCACTGCGCCAGTGAGGTTGAGTTCCATTCCATATAAACAATTCATAAAGATTTAATCCTTCAAGACTTAAATAGAAATTCCCAAGTGATGGATCTGATGGACTTCTCCATGATTGTAATTTCATTTTCTTACCTTCTATTTTGTTGCTACTAAGTTTCATGTTTGGTAGGTATGCATCTGAAGGGTTCTCGAAACTTTGCCATATGATGTTTCCTCCACTGTGATCAAGCAGGACGAGGTTTCCAGAATTTAAAATTCGGCAGGAAGTATTTGATGTAGTAATATCTGATACATTTGATGACCAAATGATTTGCTTCTGTTCATTTTGTACAACTAGATTGCCATCCTCTGATATAGTAACAATGCTTGAAGAACCATTCAGTGGTTGGTTTCTATTAGCCACCCATACAATGTTCGATTTGGACATGTACCATATTCCCAAGTAGCGATTTGTTGAATTTTGAGGACTAAAGAACCCTAATGTGAACAAACTGCCATTGGAGCTAAGAGTTTCGGGGTCCTTTATGAATTGAGATGATGTCATGGTGTCCCTGGAACTTCCAAAATCCAAAGAGAGACATAATATGATCACCACAGAGAACAGTCCGGCATAAATAGAGAAGAATCCCATTGTAGAGAAAGCGTACTTGTTATCAGAATGGTGTTTTTGAGAAGCCAATGCAGTGAATATATATTATCCTAGATTTTTCTTTTAGGCATCATAAAGACTTTTCTATGGTCCACAACCCTCCAACCAATATTTTGACTTGTATCTCGTGTTGATGTTCAAAGTTTTTTTTTTATTCCTTTGTCGGCCATTCCTATCGTGTTGATGCTTAAAGTCTTATTAATGACTCAACAATGATGTCTGACCTTTCCTTCTCTCAAAATATCAATAATAGTAGTAGGAGGGAAGCATATCCTCCCATTATTCTCTCTCATCTTCTTGGTATTTCATCGGTGCCTTTATATCAATAAATGAAAGGTTGGGGTTTAATGTTTTATAAAACAATTATTATACTATTATTATAAATTAATTTTCTAAAAAAAAACTCTGGATCACAATTATGATCTGTCTAGATTAAGTTTTGGCATTTTCAGCCGACGAGATCCCCCAGGCGCTCGCCAACATGGACTTCCCCCCCTACCACGAAGATTTTATCTTCGCAAACTGTGCATGCAAAGTCATACCTAGCCACGCCTAGTGATGCACAACTCGACCACCGGCTGCTTCCGAAGTCATAACGTAGAACGGTAGGCACAACCCTGACGCCGACGTCGACCCAGTCCGCCTTGTCATCCGACAGGTGGACTCTTTCCTTGTTACAAACTTGGCCACCCATGAGTAAATTGAGCCTCTAAAGGAAACCATAGCGAAACCTTTCAAAACTTGGTCATGCAATAGGCCAGGAGTGGAGCCAACATTGGTCCACGTTTTAATGGATGGGTGGAACGGCTCTATCCAATTGGTGACGCTACCATGTGAGCTTGGCTCTTTTGGGCAGAACACAACGCAGATACAGCAATTGGAGGAATGGAAATTTTCTGATGGTCCTTGTGACGAAGGAAGAGAACCCATTATTACTGAGAATGTTTTGAAGGAGATAATACATTGGTTCTCCTACTAGCTGTCAAGTATTCTCAATGGCAAGTGGGAAATGTAAAAATGCAAGGAGGGGACATCATATAGAGAACTGGCTCGTGAATACCAACTAAGAACCCAGATTGGCGATGAAACCTAGGAGGACCTAATTCTTTTTGAAGCATTATGTCTTGTCCCTTGTAGTGACCAGGGTCTTTTTTTTTTTTTGCATTGTGTTTTCATTGAACAATTTTGGAATTTAATTTCCGGATGTACCGACATAATTTAAAAATTCATTCTGAACTGTGATTACAGAATGATTGAAAACAAATTGATCTTTTTACTGCTTTTATAACAAGGTTCATGTACCTGGTTATAAAAGTTAGAAAGGAGATAATTAATTTTCCCCCAAAAAAATTAATTATTAAATTTTAATGGCTGAAGGCGTGGGCTGAACTTCTCCGAAGTTTCAAATGTGCAAAATGAGAAGTGCTTGTGGCAAATGGGATGAGTATTTGATCACGTGCGTTTTTTTTTATGGGAATTTCCGTAATATAAAAAAAGTGAGGCGTGACGTCACTGGCATTACAAGGCAGACGACTTGCGGGCCTTGGTGCCGCAGAATCGCCGAGTTATTGGCGATGTGAGGGAGGAGAGAAGCAGAAAACGACAAGAGGGTGGATGGTGGGAACGGGGAAGAATGGGAACGAGGAATTGAGGAGGGGGTCGGCGAGTTGAGGAGGACAAGTGCGGATACAGAGATTGTAGACATTGAGGTTGCCTTGTAGATGATAAGTCTGCGATTAAAGTCAGCCATACAGTTCATCTTTGTGGCTCCCACTCTCACTCACTCACTCACCCACTGGCTGCATCCATCCTCCAGCTTCCTGGAAGGTCCCTCTCTCCCCCTCCATGATATTAATCAGCAAATCAGGATTCATGTCATCGTGTTTAACTATAAGATGTGTTTAAAATGGGGAGTACCACTCGTTAGCAAACGCCATATAATATATTGCTTGCTTGTCAACTTCTCAGACTTTGAGTTGGGTTCCTCTTAATAGATTCATTTATATTTCCTTCGCTACCATAAAAATACCATCTAGCGACGTAAAAATCCATTGCTAAATGACTATTTTCCATAATAAAATTTTCATTTTGCGACGGAAAATATTAGCGACCCTCATTTTAGCGACGGAAAATAGGCATTTAACGATGTATATTTTTTCTGGTAGTGCTTGTCGCATCTTCACACATGCACTTTATCTGATGGCTGCACAAATAGCGCTATCCAATTCAAGGTGATTTAGATATTGTTTGGCTCCTAGTTTAAAACTTACGTTTTACCATAAAATTTAGGTTTTATCTAAATATTCATATTTTTTAGAAAATCTATTTTGAAGATAAAATTTAGATTTCAAATTTAGTTTTTAGAAAAGTTATTTTCTTGTTAAATCATATCCTATTTCATAATATAACATTTTTTGACTATTTAGTAAGATTAAAAAGTTAAATAAATTATTTAATTATAACATATATTACATCATCTCCTTACAATAAATATATGTATAATTATATTAAAGATCATAGTTAGGTTATCAAATACTTGGAAGTGAGGATTGATTGATATTGTTTTCTCTTTCGTAGCAGCAAGAACAGAAGGAAAATCTTATTTTTGATATCTTTTTTCTTTTTTCTTTCGTGCAAGTTTTATTGAAATCAACTGAATTGGATACCAGTAAGCAATATCAATATATGCTTTTATAATCCTTTGTAATATTTATTTTATGGAAGAATCCAATCCAATATCAAGGGACTGATTTGTGCGGACCAATCCAATCAGAATTCTTTCAGTCGTTTTTTGGCCAGAGTTCTTACCTTCTCTTTTCTACTTTTTCTCAACGCAAGAGTTCTTTCAACCGTTACTCTACGTCTTCTGAAGTTTAAATTAATCATTCTAATATTTTATGTTCTAACGATCAACAACCCAAAGTTAATCTACAGAAAAATAATTAAAGTTAAGGTTTGTCATGTCAAAATTTTATATTTTTAATAAATACCATGCCATTTAAGAATAACACTTGGAATTTACTTTGACATATAATTTTAAATGATATGATATATAATAAAAATACAAAAATTATGATATGCAGTAATTTTAACAGGATGGGACTTGATAGTCTGAAACATGCATATCCTTAATTTAAACTTTTAAAACTTAAGGAGATGTGTAATTGACACAAAATTCAGGGAAGTGTTGTGTATTTTGACCCCCCCTTTTATCTTTTTAGGATATTTTTACCCAAATCCACATGTACAATGCATTTGAAATAGTAAAAGAAAATACATAAAAAACGATATTTGAAACAAATGTACTTCATAATGACAAAACATGTGCATTGAACATATAAAATTGAAGGCATTTAATATTAAATTTACTAAAAAAACACAGACTTGCATTTCTTTTTTCTTTTTAACCAAACTGGTATTTCATTGCATAATAACTGTCCATGCATAAAACCTGGAGAATAAATAAAAGTGCAGATTACATACACAAAATCAAATCATCTTCAACCATGGTCCAAAAGATTGCCATCTTAAGTCCTTCACGAGGGCTCGCTGTAGTTGCAAAGGGGGATTGCATACCCAATCAATTGGACACACCCGTTGTAAAGAAGATTTGGCAGCCCAATCTGCTACCAAATTTGCTTCCCTGTAAATCCATTCAAATGAATGGTTCCGACTAAAATTTCTTCAAATAAAGATGTTCTCAATAGTGACTTCACATTTCCAATTAGGTGGATGAATACCCTCATTAAGACATTTAATCAAAGTAATGTTATCTGATTCAAAAATGGTATCCTCAAGTTGATTTTCCTGCACATAAAGTATGGCTTGATACAAAGCTCCGCATTCACCTTCAAAAACCGAGCTCACATGTATCAGCTTTGTCCTTCCATCCAACAACCAGCCATTTGCATCTCTAACTACTAAGGATATAGCAGCTTTGTCCTCTTTCATATCAAATGCATAATCCACATTAATCTTGATCTCATTAACTTTCAGTTTCTTCCACACCTTGGTAGATGTCAGATTCATCTCATCATTTAAAACATGCACAGGTATTCTTTTAACTAGCCCCTCGCCTCCCATAGTTCCTGCAGTAAAGAAGCTTGGGAATGCAAAAATAGGATTTGTCTCCATTTTTCCATATACAAAATTATTTCGACCTTTCCAAATTTGCCCAAGGATCGTTGCAATTAAAGCTTTTTACCATTGTGACATCTGTAATTCTGTTAGACAGCAAGCTGTCCATTCTTTAAGTCAAATCCAGGCACTCCATCAAAGGTGAAAGAGAAAATACTTCCAAACCATGCATGCTTTGCCCATGGACAGAAACACAAGAGGTGTTTGAAAGATTCAGACTTGAACTTACAAACAAGGCATACATCCACAGCACACACATTTCTTTTTTATAAATTGACAAACGAAGGGAGAGCATTATTTAACACTTTCCATACAAATAGTTTAACTTTATGTAGAGCCATCAAACTCCAAATTTCTTTCCATAATCTGTGGCAGTTGTTTGAGGATGCTCTTGGGCAAACTATGGAATCATTAGCATCTAGATTTTTTGCTAGCCTATATCCCCTCTTTACCGTGTATACCCCTTTCTTCCCCCCAGTTCATATGCATCTATGTTCTCTATTTGAAACAGCAGTTGAAGTATTAACAATAGCATGTACTTTAAAATCTTCCAGCCATTCTTCAATCGAAGTTAAGTCCCAACCTATTGGGTTTTTTAATTCTGCTTCAGTTATGATTTATAAGACTCATCAGGACATTGAGATAACAGTTTCTTACTAGGGAAGCTCGCCCGCCATGGATCCGTCCACACTCGTGTAGGCCTTCCATTACCAATGCTACCCAATATATTGCCTTCCAGCACGCTTCGACCTTCGATGATGCTTGCCTATATCCGTGAAGCTCTGCTTCCTTTCTTTGCCTCAAGAAAACCATTCCTGGGGAATAGTTTAGCCTTCAAGATTTTAACCCACAATTTATTGGGTTCCGTTAGAATTCTCCATCCTAGTTTGGCTAACAAAGCAATGTTAAAAGCTTCAAAATCTTTAAAACCCATGCCCCCATCCAGTTTGTCCTTTTTCAATTTATCCTTAGCTACCCAATGGATCTTTTCTATTCTCAGACGTGTGTTTCCGCCTAAAAGCAGAGACAAGCTTATCTAATTGTTTAAGCACAACTTTTGGATAAAGAAACAAGACATTGAATAAACCGGAATTGAATTAGCCACAGATTTAATGAGCACCTCACGTCCTGCATCTGCAAGGTGTTTTTTTGCCATCCCTGAGTCCTTTTTTTAACTTTATCCACTACAAAGTTCAGCACTTGAGTCTTCGACCTACCCCACGTTATTGGTAAGCCCAGATAATTGCCCGGGATATCTGCTGCAAGCACCTGAAATATGTGACCAATTTCTTCTCTATTTATATCAGGAGTGTTTCTTGAGAAAAACAAACAAGATTTGTTAATATTTATTTTTTGCCTTGAAGCTTCGCAATATTGTTCTAAAATCCATTTCACACATATGCATGCATTGACATCAGCTTGTAAAAATAGGACTGAATCATTCGCAAAGAAACTTTGGGTTCAGGGAGGACATCTTTGAGCTATCTTTATTTCCTTGATTAATTTCTGTTTCTCAGCATTTTCGATCATCTTTGATAGCACGTTAACACTATAATGAACAAAAAAGGAGATAATGGGTCTCCTTGCCTCAAACTACGCTGAGGAGTAACATTTGAGATTATTTTTCCAGACAACATAATTGAAAATGAGACAAAATTTAGGCACCAATATATTTTTCCACCCATTCATTACAAAACCCAAGTTTTAGCATAACAGCACATAAGAAATCCCATTCAACTCTATCATATGCCTTATGTACATCCATCTTAAAAGGCATCTCACAGGGACCTTTCCTTCATGATTTCATATGTTGAAAAACCTCATGAACAATGGTAATCATTGGATAAGCCTACCAGGGCCAAAAGCCCGCTAGTTCTCTGATATAACCTAGTCCAACAGTGGTTTCAATCTATTTGCGATGACTTTAGAAAAAATCTTGTTTGCAAAGTTACATAAGCTAATGGGTCTATAATCATTCACTGATTCCGGACATTCAACTTTTGGAATTAGCATTAAATCTGTACTATTCGCAACATTTAATGAAAAACCTTCATGAAAAAATTTTCTAACCAGAGAACATACCTAAGGTCCCATCGTGTTCCATGCTTTTTGATAGAAGAGACCCGTGAATCCATCCAGACAAGGGGCTTTTGAACCCCCCAATTCATTTGTAGTTTGCTTCACTTCTGCATCTCTTACATTTCCCATTAAGAGCCGGTTATCTTCTTGAGTTATAAGCTTCACTAAGCTCCGTAAAGCCTCTGTGAAATCTCTGGGTTAGGATTTGGAGAATAAATTGGAATAAAACTTTGAAAAACACTGCCCAATTTGTTCTTCCTCCTCCAGCCATATTATATATCTGCTCAAAACACCAATCCTCAGCTGAACACCTCTCTACCACAGGGACAAACCACCTGAACGTCCCACAGGATCTACACATGACTATATTTAAAACCCAATTTTCTCCTAACTTTTTCTACCCTCCGTGTCTTCATTTTTGTGTCTGACAAAAATACAAGAGCTAGTTTTAATCTCTTGCATTGGAACCTTAGATTTCGAACTGTCGATGTGGTTTTTAAACCTTGACAATTCCAACCTAGACAACTCATGGCTCCTTAGTGGCTGATTTTGGCCAGCCACCATGCCTCTCATCTTCCTTTTCCTTCTCAGACCCCAGAAATAAAGCCCTCTTAGTTCTATTACTCTTGTATTTATACTTGTGTACCTTTTCCATTCCCTTGACAACAGCAAAAGTGAGCCTCTTCTACTTATAAATTTGGACAAGCTCATTTCTAATCAACGTTGCTATTGCTTGATTTTCCGTCTCCATACTGGTCATCTAGAATTTTGCACTTCCGTCCCTCTCCCATTTTTCTACTTTTTCTTCAGCATCTTGACTTACTCCAGTAAAACCAGGGGAATCCCTTTCATGAGCATTCCTGCGTCTGGCTTTCAGAGAGATCTATCGTTCATCTGCGCTTTTTTTAAGTTGACCCTCTCTATTTTTTCGTTGTGAACATTTATGTTAGTAGCGATTTGAAAAAAGCTTTTGCAGACTAAAATTGTTGGGAATATATTTTTAAAAATAACTTTTACAGATTTCGAGGCAAAATCTATGTTTTGAAAAGTGATTTATATTTGGTAAGTTATTAGCTTTTACGGATTCTGAGGCAATAAAATGGGTAGGAAAGAGGAAAGTAAGAAAGAGAAAGAAAGAAAAATAGGAAGAGGAAAAAGTAGGAAAGAGGAAAGATGAAAGAGGAAAGAGAAAACTTAAGTTTTAAACTGAGGTTTTGTAACCAAAATAGCTTTTGGGAAAATTTTTTTTTTATTTTAAGGTAAAACCTAAATTTTGAAATCAAACCCTAAAGCTTTATCCCCTCCCTTGCCCGAGCCTTCAGTGTCATTCTGGGTTACAAAATTCGCTTGCTGCACGTTAAACATCACATGTCCACCTGCTTGCAACATGGTTTTTCCTAGCCCACTTCTTGAATTTGGTGGATGGGCCTAGATATTTCCCATTCCACCTAGGAGAGGGCCCAACAACATTTAAACCTATTTTAGAGCCAAGTCAACCTTCATCTAGATCCAAACTCAGCCTAAATTCATGGCCTATGTTCAGTTCTCAAGATTACACGTGAGATTTTCTGCTATCTTGCAAATTTCAACCATATGGCACTTGTAGCCTCTACAATCTCCAAGGCACAGACAAGCTGTTCAAATTACAACTCTAGCTAGATGGAAATACCAACAGCCTCTTCTAATGTTAAATCCAGCTTAGGAATTCTTAGAAAAGATGAGTAACAATGATCATCCAATAAAAAACTCTTACAAGACAGTATGGAACTTTGAAACATTGGAACTTTAGAAAAGATGAGTAACAATACCAACAGCCTCTACAATCTCCATGTGAGATTTTTATGTTCGTAATTGAAATAACAAATGTACAATCTACGTCATATTGACACGTTAGACACACAATTAATGCGTTAACAAGTTATAAACCATTTGGAAAAACTATTTATATCCTCAGGCTTATATTAAAGGTGAAGATTAATTGGTTAAATAACCACCCGAAAAGTATGAATAGTATGAACAAGATGATTAACACGTTACAAAAGGTCTGTAGAGAGAATGTTATTTCATTCACACGTTACATGGATGATCCAGTGTGTTATGAAGAGTGAGATTTTAGTTCCCTACAAATTAGACAAGGTCTAGGGAGGAAACCATATTTCATTCACACGTAGACACTCTATACAAATTAATTATATTCGATTATAAGATCAAATGGAGTACAACATATATAATGGTAACATTCATTTTTTATATTTAATTAACTATAAATAAAAGTAAAAGGACAAAACTTCCCTTATCAAGAAAAGGGAAAATTTGACTTAGCCTCCATTAATTGTAGCAATTTAACATTAGTCAACCCCCAAAATGAAATTAAATTGGGTAAAAGGGAAAAAATAACCCCCGGAAAATTTTACGTATGCACACTGGTCACATGAAAATTATCGGGATGCAAGCCTTAGTGAAGGAAAGTTCACGTTTCACTCTCGATAACTTCCGTGTGACTAATGCACTTATCCAATAACGTAATTAACTTTTTTCTTTCTTGCTTCATTTCACTTAACCTTTTTTTCTGTTTTCCTAAAAAATTTAAGGCATAGGAGCTTTGATTACTATTCGAAAGAAAACATTATTTAAACCAACTTTCATGAAGGAAGTTAAGCGAAAATGGGTAGTTTTGGTTACTTAAATAATTTCAAAACGAAACCGTAAACTCTAAAATAGTAAAATACACTAGTAAGTTAACGGAGTTAGGGAGAGTTAATGACGTTGCTAAATTTACACACTTGTTAATTGATTATTGATGAATCTGCACCCTTAAAAATTTAATTGTGATGGGTGCTCTTGACTAATAACTTCATTGCTAAATATGCATATTTACTGTTTATTCTATGATCAATTCTTTTATGTATCTTGCTCCAAACAACTCATTTGAGTCATTAAATATCTTTAGTGTGGTCCAATTGTAGAAAATCTACAATTCAAAATCTAGGATTTCAAACATAAAATTGTTAATTTTTAAATTATCAATTTATTAAATATTCTAAACAGATTAAAACTAAAATAATATCCCTTTAGTTATCAAAAAGTTCAATGTGACTTCCAATAATTCAAATAAACCATAATCCAAATTTAAGTGGTACAATTGCAGTATGCAGAATGAATCATACATTTTTTAAATTAGAAATTAATTTTAAATTTTATAATAACCAAATAACAAATTTAAATTGATTAAAACTAATTATTAGCTTACATGCATATACATTTCTCTAGCTATCTATTTACAAAAATCAACTTAAAATCCTAATCACCAAATTTTATTTAATCATCTTAATATTACTTTCATTCGAAAGCTAAAATTATATAGAACATTATTCATAAAATTAGTTAAGTGGAAAAAATGATTTTGATTGCCTATTTGATCTCTAAAGCATGATTTACCGCAACACAACAAATAGGAGAATCCTATAAAAATATCTTTAAAATATGAAATCCCAAATGAGAGAGTCAAACATAAAAAATATCAAATCAATCCATAGGCTAGCCAGGGGCAAAATCAGGCTGGAAAATGGCAACCCAGCCCATTGCCTAGTCCGGTCAAGACTCTAACCTGGGACAGAAATAACTCGGCATGTGTAACATGTCACGCCAAGCGCTGCGACACGCCAAGCGCTGTAGAGGCAGTAGGTAGGGTGCGTAGTAGGCAGGGTGAACTCTAAGTCCTACATCGGCTGGACCTGTCCAGAGTGAAGGCCATATATGTAGTCGGGCAATTGGCCTTGACATCCGAGGCGTGTTGTGGGACAAAACCTCGCACCTATGGGTGGCTAAGCGGGGACAATACTTTGGATGTTACATTGTGGTATCAGAGCCGAGGACAGCTCCTCCGATGGTGGGTGGAGTGTCACGCCAAGCGCTGCAGAGGCAGTAGGCACGGTGCGTAGTAGGCAGGGTGAACTCTAAGTCCCACATCGGCTGGACCTATCCAGAGTGAAGGCCATATATGTAGTCGGGCAGTTGGCCTTGACATCCAAGGCGCCTTGTGGGACAAAACCTCGCACCTACGGGTGGCTAAGCGGGGACAATACCTTGGATGTTACATGATTCGTTTCCTGATTCACTTCTTTATGCTTTAATTGTTAGAGAGTCGTGGTATGCCAATGTTGTCAATTATTTAGTCATTGGATTTACCCCACCGTTTATGACTTCACCTCAGACACTAAAGCTCAAAAGTGAGTCTAGGCATTATATATGGGACGCACCTCACTTATGGAGGATGTGTAGCGATCAAGTAATAAGAAAATGCGTATCAGATGAGGAATTTGAGCCTATCATTTCGGCTTGCCATTCTATGGTTTACGGAGGACACTTTAGTGCATAGAGGACAGCTAGAAAGGTCCTAGATTCAGGATTTACTGGACATCCTTATTCAAAGACTCATATTTGTTCTATCGCGCTTGCGATAGATGCCAACGCTTTGGGGGATTAGGTAAACGTAATGAAATGCCTCAACAACCCTTACTATTCTATGAAATTTTTTATGTTTGGGGTATTGATTTTATGGGACCTTTTTTCGCTATCCTGTGGATTTGTGTATATACTCTTAGCTGTAGATTATGTGTCCAAATAGATTGAGGCGATTCCTACTAGGAAAGATGATGCCTAAACTGTGTTGAAGTTTGTCAAATCAAACATTTTCTGAAGGTTTGGAATTCCTAAAGCCATAGTAAGTGATAGGGGCACCCACTTTTGTAATAGAATTATGAACAAACTATTTTCAAAGTTTGGTATCACTCATAAAGTCTCCACTGCCTATCATCAGCAAATAAATGGTCAAGTTGAAGTATCAAATAGAGAGGTGAAGTGTATTATTGAGAAAATGGTGAAACCATCAAAAAAGGACTGGAGCCTCTACCTGGAAGAAGCACTGTGGGGCTATAGAACGGCCTACAAGTCCCCGATTAGGATGTCACCATATTGGTTGGTATGCGGTAAACCATGTCATCTTCCGGTGGAGTTGGAGCATAAGGCATATTGGGCGGTTAAACAGTGTAACATGAACATGGAAGCTCTTGGAAGTGAAAGGAAGTTGCAGATGTAAGAAATGGAAGAATAACGCTTGGAAACATATGACAATGCCCAGATGTATAAGGAAAATACTAAGTTGGTACATGACAAGGGCATCTTAAGGAAGAACTTCAAAGAGGGCGATAGAGTGCTGATGTTCAAGGCTCGTTTTAGCTTTAAACCTGGAAAGTTCAACGATCGTTGGGACGGGCATTTCCTAGTAACAAAGGTGCAAAACTTTAGTATGGTAGAGCTCAAAAATGAAGAAATTGGAGCTATTATGAAGGCTAATAGGCATCTATTGAAGCATTACCACGAGAACTTTAAGCCGCCTTAGTTATCAGGTCGTTCCTTTCCTTCACTTACTCTATTACTGTGATTTTATATTTCTGCTAATTTGAATTGATGCTATGATTTATGATTAAGTGTGGGAAAGGAGCTATCTAGTAGAAAGTAGAGTAATTAGATTTTGAAGTTAATAAATTTAATAAACTTCCCTTAGTTTGGTCTCTAGCTTTCTTCAGGACAAGTGGAACATAAAAGGGTTATTTGCTATGAATGGATTTTGTTTTGAACTTTGTTACTTCAGCTGTATATATATATATGTGAATGTTTTTCCTATGCTATTTTCTTTGCATGAGTGCATGAATGTTTGAAATTGCTTGCGAATGCCGCACGCCTTGATTGTTAAATCTTTCCTTCCAATCATTGAGGACAATGTTTGATTTAAGTGTGGGGGGAGATTTAGGATTTAGAGTGTTTCCAAGCAATATTTTGGTTTTTTTAATATGCAACGATATTTTTGAAGGATAATGTTGGGCTGTTTTTGTCTTAAAACTTGGAAAATTTGCAGGTTTCTTTAAATTTTTTCAAAAAAACATTGAATTTCTAAAGGAAGTGAACTGCAATTGTGCCCTCTGATAATTTTCACCACGAACAAATTGGTTGTTCGCCACGACTTAAGTCTTTAAATAAAGCAATTCAGCCTCTCGGGTGAGTTTCACTGCGGCGAAAATCACTTGCACACAGAACAACCTCTCGAGTGTGGTTCACCGCGGCCAACTTTTTGGTTAGCCACAGTGAAACTTCAACGCATATTCAAAAAAAAAATTTAAATAGGGTTTGGCTTTCAAAAGAAAATTTTCCTCTCATCCTTACTACCTTTAACACTCCTGAGCAATGTTTATAAAACCATTATTTTAATAGCCAATGCATTGGGAGGTTGATTCATGAGTCTGACGATCAAAGTTTTTGGCTAATCACATTTTTCGAGTTATTAGCAAATGATAAGCGTATATCAATTCTAAATTAACTCTTTGCGTTTTTTGTTCTTGAAACTGTTTAATTGACATATTAGCGTTGTCGTGAGGATAATTGGACCTAATTTCATTTAATTAGAGTGGGTCTGTCTTGATTCGTGATCTCTCTAGAACTTATCTTGATTCTTAATCAAAGCTTTATGATCAAGTATTTTGTGAAAAGGATAGAGGCCTTCATTTCAAAACCTTTCATTTATCCTAAACACAAACCCTTCATTATTTCACAATTTGCTACCCATTTGAGCCATTCACTCTTGAAAACCAGCATTTGAAAAGAATTATCCTTATATATGCAAGCATATGCTGATGAAATCGTGGATTTTGAGCAATGAAAAAAAGAGAGAAGAAATAAAGAGAAAAGAAATATAATGTTTGAAAATGAATTTCTCTAAAAAGCCTTGCAAAGTAGTGACTTCATTATACTCTTTCGATGCTGTGTATTCAAGAACTCCATTTTATTTCATTATTTCATTTAATTATCTTTAAACCCCATCACCATCCTTAAACCCTAAAGCCCTCTTGATTCACATTGTATTGATCTTGTGGTAGAGAGGTAGAATAATTACAAGCCTATGGTAGAGATTCGAATAAGCAGACCTTGAGGGAAATTGTCCTCGCATAGTGAGCTGAGAGAGACACTTCTACCTTTTGAGAGGAGGTTTCTTTTATTCGGCCTCTTGAATTGAATTCTCTTAGAGTTTGATTTACTATTGTCTCTGGCAATATTATTGCTATTTCCTTGATGAATGTTTTTACCAAGTTCTGTAGTCCTGGACTCATGGATATACTTTCTAGGTGTATTGATCATGTTTAAGCTTTTGAAAAGCTCTATCTAGGAGTACAAAGGTTTAAGTGCGGGGGAATTTGATTGAGCTGTATTGGTATTAGTTTTCTACTTGAATTTCCAGAGTCTTGATGTCAATTTTAGCCCATACATGACCCTTTTGGTGCTTAATTTGATATTAGGAGTTGTAGATTTGGATTAGTGTGATTTTGGGTACATATGCAATGAATAATGATATTATTGTGCCTAAATTCCATCATGAGCAAATGATACTGCTAATGTTTGCTATTTCATTTCAGGGACTCTGTACAAAAGGAAAGGGGAAGTAGCTCTGGAACATTTCACTGCTGCGCAATTCAATGCTCGCCGTGGCCAAAGTTAAATCAACAGGCATGAACTCTTGGGAGAGGTTTGCCCCTGGTGAATATCACATATCAGCACCAAAATTTTACTCCAGATGGAAAATAACCTGACCCAACTTGAGAGATCCAACCCATTATGGTTTATTCATTCCATTTAGGGTAATTTCGGAGGAGGCTGAAAGAAAAGAGGCAGAGAGAAGAGAGAAGGGAGGCAAACACATGTTTTCATCTTCTGCACACACAAAAAACTCTACTACCCAATTTTCATCACCATCTATTCATTCATCATGCCTCAATCATCATTACATAGCTTGATTCCTTCACCCATGAGGAGTTAAGCATCTCTATCCTCTTGAAGATGAAGTGAGCCGGAGTTCGAAATGCCGAAAGGGGAGTATTTACTTTCAATCTGTATTTACATTATAGATTACTTGGATTCTGAGTTGGAATTTGTAATTTGTGTGTAAATACTTGGTCTCGGTTGAGCCAAACTTGGATTATTATGTATTGAGTTGTTTTGTGATTGACAAAGTAGAATGGAGTTCATTTTGCTTATTCAATGAAATCTTGTTGTTCTCTTCTATCATCCTAGTTGTGCTTGGTTTTAGAGTCAACAATGTATGGACTTGATTTTGTCACTTTGCAATTTCCGTACACACACTAAGTGTTCTTAAAGGATTTCATGAAATGGAGTTCATTTTATGAGATTTCAGACCTGGCGAGTTGTTGGGATTTTTACTTACGAAACTTAGTGTGAAAGTTGATGTTTTCCCTAATCCTTTGCGAACTATGATGGCACAATTTGTTTTCAAGAGGAACCCATGTCACATACCCTTTCGCTTTCAAATCTGTTTTACTCTGTCTCTCTCTTTCACAAGAAAATACCAAAAAAAAGTTTTATTTTGTAATTAGTTTAAGAACATAGCATAGTTTTATTTAAAAAACCGATTGCATTTGCATCACAAGCTAAGGACTATTGGTACACAATCATAGCTTTCGGAGAGGATGACCCTGGGGTTGTCACTATACAATCCTTGTAAATCACAATTAATATTCCTGATCTATTTTCAAGGCTAACCAACATTCTACGTTTACATTTTGTGGCTTAGTCGGATCATAGGGTTAAAAAAATTCTGGGAAGAAAATTGAAAAAATAAAAAGTATGCAGATATCAGTATTAATTTTAAGAATTTTTGGCATCTTCAGATTTAGTTACTTGCCGGTAAATTGCTTTATCGGTGTTGCGATAGCATAAAATTATTTTATATTCTTCAAAAGAAAGAGTGTCATAAATGAGTTTGGAAAACTTGTGAAGGTTATATTTGAAGGTCAAAAAGAGAAATAAATGTCTCAAACAAGTGATAGAATTTATCAGAACAAAGTTACTTTATCAATCTAAGTTATACTGGATCAAAGATATATGTCACTCTTTTGTGTTGGCACATGTGAGCAGATTTTTAACCACAATTACAGTCCATTAATGACAGCCAATGAGAGGCCAAAAGGTGTCAAATGTGTTGGTTTCATATGAGCTATTGGATCTATCAACTTATGCAAGATTAAATCCTAGCCATTCAACCATTTTACACATGCATTAAATCAACTTTCTCCATCATTTTGATAATTCTCAGCTGCAAAAAGAGAGAGAGCAAATACACCATTTGTGAAGGAAGAACAAGAGCAAAAGTTTCAAGAAACTCCAAGGTAAATTGTTCTCTTATGCATTCCCATACATATTCTTGATCCTTGGAGCTTCCTCTTCCTTTCTATTGGTTTAGATTTTAGATTTAGGCTCTCTTTTGGTGGTTGGAATGTTAGGTTACATGAGAGGAAAATAAGAAAGAGTGGGATTTAGAGAAAAATATTGGTTGCAAATCACTCCTTGCATGATAAGGAGTTGATTAATGTATATATTGTATTGGTTTGTTGCTTGTAGAAATTTTTGGGAATGATGAAACCCTAGGGAGGTGCTGTCCAAATTTTTATTTGATGAGAAAGATGTGTTCTTGGATTAAATAATGCATAAACAATGGATTAGGATTGTATTTATGCAAGTGGTTGAAGTTAGAAGTTGAAAATCACAATTTTCCCTTTTGTGTTCAGTTTCAGCCAGACCTATATCATGGGGAAGGGGTGCAATTTTCATGATTTTGATGTTTCCATTGGCTGTATAATGAAAAATTGTGTAGGGTGGAAGTGAGAAAATAATTTTAGAAGCATTGGAATTGAATTTCCAAGTTTAGGTGTTTTAAAAACACTTGAATTATCAAAGGATTTTTATGGAGTTTCAAAGTGTTTCTTGGTTTGGAAACAGCTTGTGATTAATGACCATTATGTTATGTGTGAGACTCCTTAATTTCACCTATAAGCCTTATATTAAATTACTAATGAACCACTCTAGGGCCTTGGATAGCACAAATTGACGAAAGAAGTGAAATTGAAAATTTCAAAACATATTATTATTCATTTGGTCAATTTTTCCGATTTTTGACCCAAATTTGAAAATTCAAAATTAATTCCAAAAAAATCAAAATTAAGTGGTTCCAATTTCTATATGAAGCTTATGAAATCCTCTACAGGGGTAAAATACTCACTGGTTCAAAAACTTTCCCAATTGATCAATGTATTTTGTGAAATAACACTGTTCATTTGATCACTTTTCATTTTTCCAGATTTTTCCCTTAACTTTGGAAAACCATAACTTTTTATCTACACATCCAATTTCAATAAAATATGGTTCTTTTTAAAGCTTAGGATGTGTAGTATTTAATTGAAAAGTTTCAAGTCATTTGGACCTCATTTGCTATTTTTCATCGTTACTCAAAAATTGGGCAGATTTGAGGGTTTTGGTGTGATATCTGTCTATTTCGGTACTTTGAAATAAAAGCCAAACCGATAGCTATGGGGTAAGATAAGGCCAAGAAATAAAAGTACGCAAAGAGAAGATGTTAGTGGATTAAAGGGACTCTGGTCAATTTAGTTCTAAGGCTTTGAAATTATTAAGAATGTTAGCCAAGGACATAAATGTCATTAAGTATAAAGACCAAGGGCAATATGGTCATTGAATAAAAAGGGGTCAAACCAGTAGTCAAAAGTCAAGTTAGAGCCCACAGATAGAAAGCACGGAGAAAGTTGATGCGGACAATCTGGATAACCCAAAGTCAGATCTGGCTCAGCAGATGAAATTGTGTGAGAACTCCACAGTTAAGCATGCTCACCCTTGAGTAGTGTAAGAATGGGTGACCTTCTGTGAAGGACCCAGATGTCATTACCCAAAAAGATCAATGGCAAAGAAGTCAAGGGCAGAATGGGGATTACGAAAAGTTAGATAGTGTAAGGGTATTTTGGTAATCAAGAGAAAGTGTAAGAGAATTTCGATCATTTGACAAAGTCAAAGTTAAAGTCAAAAAAGTCAACCATTGACCAAAATATCAGAAAAAGTCACAGATGCCAAAAAGATATAGCATAACTCACTGATTAATAGAGATTCGACAGATTGCTGAAAATCGGCCTATAATTTTATTTATAGAATTTTGAAGATTTAATGGCTGAAAAATAATTATTTGAGGTATCAGGAGACTTTAATCAGTTGAGTTCAGGGCATATAAAAATGAAGTGAATTTTATAATATTTTATAAAATTATTGCCCAATATACGATTAAGGCGAATGCCCAGAACGGAGGGAAAAAGACCCGAAAATGGCCAAAAATATAATTTTATTCAAAAATTATTTTTAGACAATATGGAGAGCAATTTGATAAAAGGAAAAGGGCTAGATGATCAGTGAAAATTATAGAAATGTTTAATGCCTTAAAAGTTATTTTGCTAGTTGGAAATATGTTTTTCAGGGATTTTTGGCTGGATAAAATTACCCTGTTATATTTGGACAAAATTTAGGGATATTTTTGGAGAAATATTTTGCCATGTTAGTAAATGAAATATGGAGATTAAAAGAGGAATAAAATATCTCCAGAAAAGTAGAGAAAAATTTACCGGAATAAAGTTATGTTTACCGGTAAAAAGCGTAATCTATAGAAGTAACTGAATGACAATTGGTTTGGCTGAAGTAACCAAGTTTCCAACCAGATTTTTACACCCCATGTGCAGCCATTATGACAACTTTATGAGAGCCAATAGGAAGCAAGCACATGGTTGTGTGTTGGTTTAATTATGGCCATTATATTAAACTTAGTTAGTAAGTTAAGATCTCAACCATCCAAGCATTATCACATGTTTTATTAAAGCACAAAATTTTCTCTTCCTCCTCCCTCATTTACATGAAATCTGGACAGCCAAGGGGGCCAAAGAAGATGCCATTTTTTCTCCATGAAGAAAGGAAGAGCTTGAAGAAACATCAAGATAAGAGGACTTACCTTCCAACTAAACATATATTCTTGATCCATAAAGCTTCCTCTACCTTTCTGTCGGTTTAGATTTTTGATTTTGACTCTATTTTGGTGGCTGGAAAGTTAGGGTTCATGAGAGGAAAAATGGAAAAGAGAGGAATTTAGAGGAAACTAAAGGTTGCAAAACACTCCTTGTATGATAAGGAGTAGATTAATGCATATATTGTGGTTGTTTGGTTGTTGTATGAATTTTTGGGATCTCAAACCCTAATGGGAGGTGCTGTCCAATTTTATATTTGATGAGGAAGAGTTGGTTTTGGATTAAATAATCCATGAGAAGTATTTTGGGATCAATAATATGTTAATATATGTGAAGAAAGGTTGAAAATCACAAGTGTGTGCTTGTATTCTGTTTTTCGATCAGTGCTGGATGGTGTGGGAGGAGTTGGATTTTGATGATTTTAATGCTTCCTATGGATTTAAAATGAGATTTTGTGTAGGGTAAAAGTGAGCACAAGTTTTAGGAAGCATTAGAAATCATCAATACAAGTTTCTAAGCTCTAGAATTCTTTAAAAGAGCAAGAGGACTATATTACGTTTTTGTGAATTTTATGTCTAGTTAATGATTTGATAATGATGATTATGTTTTTGTGTAATGTTTAGGAAGTTTAAATACTAAAGAAATTATTGGAAAAGATTAACAAGAGAGCTTCAAGTTCAAGGGGAATTAAGAGGACAAGGTAGCAACACTCCTAACTTTGGCATATACTTTGTATTGATTATATATGTGTTGATTGCCATGTTTGTTGTGTGGTTGTAGCCATTTACATTATGAAACCTTACTTGTGTGAAAGCATGATGGTTGTTATGCAATGATTATCTTGGCTTGGTGAAAACTTGATTGATTGTTCTTGTTACAATGGTAGAGTTGATTTCATTTGATAATCATGCACGTAGATGTATTATTAGAGTGTTTACTACTGGGATTTCCTTGAAATCTCACCCTCCCCAACAAACCATTTTACTTACAAGCGCAAGTAAGGGTACGAGCAAGGTTTATGGTAAGAGCAACTTTTTCCGCTCTTTCTATCTATAGGTTTTAACTTGACTTCTGACTACTTGTTTGGCCCTTTTTATCCAATGACCATATTGCCCTTAGTCTTTATATTTAATGACATTTGTGTCCCTGGCTTACATTTTAAGTAATCTCAAAGCCTTAGGACTAAATTGACCAGGGTCTCTTTGGTCCATTAACATCTTCTCTTTCTGTACTTTTATTTCTGAGTCTTATCTTATCTTATAGTTATCAGTTTGGCCTCTATTCCAATTTACAGAAAAGGGTGGATATTCATTTCTCCCCCCTTTAAAATAAATTTCGTTCTCGAAATTTGTATACCTAATACTACCACTTTGGAGTATTTGGCTCTTATGTCCTTTTTAGTTTCCGATGTAATTTTCATCCAGTGTAAATCCTCTCTAACTGGGAAACATATAAAACATCATGGACAAAGCTCAGATTCGGGGGTAAAGCCAAACGATAGATAATACTTTCCAATTCATTCCGTTATTTGGAATAATCCAATATACTTCACATTGAGCTTCAACTTTAACTTTATTTAGTCTGATAGAGATTTACATCTCTTTCCATACCAAGTCTCATGTAGTACTATTTGGATACTGGAATAGTGGCTGTTACTATAATAAGCATGTTCAGCTAACAGCAAATACATATTCCAGTTCTTTTTCAACTCCAACATCCACACTTAATATATCTTTGAGCGGCTAGACTATTTTCCAACAGCCAACTTTGTTCCCTTTGCCAGAAAATATGCTGATATCATTCAGTCTGCGATTACCCAAATCACATCAGGGTACATCGGTTTTGGCGTTTTCACACTAACATTCATTATAACATTATCCCACTTCCATTATGGTATCATCAGAGGTTGCAACATTCCTGGTGGCTTCGCTTACTCTGTCTTCATTGACAGGTGAGGCATTTTGCTACATAATCAATGATGTCTCCTTTGATCCCCAGCCACCAACAGTTATCATATTTCTGGATATCTCCTTGTCATTCCTAGATGGATAGTGTACCTACTCTTATATCTTCATAATATGCCATCTTCAATCACCATAAACCTTGCTCTCGCTGATTCAATGTAAGGGCATTTGGTTACTAAGAGAATGCATAAGGGCATTTTGGTCATTTGACAAAGTCAAAGTCAAAAAGTTAAACGTTGACCAAAATATCAGAAAAAGTCACAGATGCCCAAAAGATAGAGCAGAACTCACTGATTGACAGAGATTCGACAGATTGTTGAAAATCGGCCTAGAATTTTTTTATAAAATTTTGAAGATTTAATGGCTGAAAATAATTATTTGAGGTATTAAGAGACCTTAATCAGTTGATTTCAGGGCATAGAAAAATTCAGTGAATTTTATAGTATTTTATAAAATTATTACCCAATATACGATTAAGGCGATTTCCCTGAAATTCGTGAAAAAGACCCGAAAATCCCTGAAATATAATTTATTTCAAAAATTAATTTTTGAGGATCTAAAGGGCATTTTGGGAAAAGGAAAAGGGCTAGAGTAGTAAAATTTGAGGAGGGGATAATAAATTTGCCATATTCAAGAGGGAAATATGGAGATTAAATGAGGAAGAAAATATCTCCAGAAAAGTAGAAAAAGATTTACCGGAATAAAGTTATGTTTACCGGTAAAAAGAGTAATCGGTAAAAGTAACCGAATGGGATCCAATTTGGCTAACCAAACCAGATTTTAACCCTTAGTTACAGCCATCATGAGCCACTTTTGATGAACCAATAAGAGACAAGCAAGTGGGTGATATGTGGTGCAATCTAAAGCCCTTAGATTTAAACTTAATAACTAAGTATCAATCATAACCGTTGAAATTTTGTGAAGGGTTTCATAAATCCATTTCTCCTCCATTCCCTCCCACTTTGGCTGACCTTTTGGGCAGAAAATTGAGAGAAAGAAGACACCATTTCCACATAGCAAGTGTAATATCCACCCTTTTATGTAATTTGAAATAAAGGCCAAATTGATAGTTATGAGACGAGAAAAGGTCTATAGAAATAAAATACAAAAAGAGAAGATGTCAATGGACTAAAAAGACTTTGGACAAATTAGTCTTAAGGCTTTGAAAATTCTAAAAATGTAAGTCAGGGACATAAATGTCATTAAGTAAAAAGACCAAGGGTAATATGGTCATTGGATAAAAAGGGCCCAACCAGTAGTCAAAAGTCAAGTTAGAGTCTACAGTAGAAAGTACGGAAAAAGTTGATGCTGTTGGGCTTTAGCCTGGTGGATGGAAGTCGGTAGGAACTTTAAAGTTAAGTGTGCTTGCCCCTGGAGCAATTTTAGGATGGGTGACCTTCTGGAAAGGGACCCATATGTCATTTAACAAAAGACCAAGGGCATAAAGGTCTTTTAGTATTAAAAGTAAGGGCAAAATGGTAATTTTGCAAAAAGTAGAGAAAGTAAGGGTAAAATGGTAATTATGAGAAAGTGGAGGGCATTTGGTCATTTGACAAAGTCATAGTTAAAAGTCAAAGTCAAAAGTCAACTATTGACCAAAATTTTCAGATACCCAATACACAGAGCCTGACTCACTGATCACAATCACGAAACACAAATTTTCCGAATTCGAACTAGATTTTTATTTATATAATTTTGAAGGGAAAAAAGGGAAAAATAATTATTTAAGGTATCAGGAGCCCTCCAAAAATTTAGACAAAAATAAGAAAAATCCAGTGAATTTTATAGTATTTAATAAAATTATTATCCAGTGTACGATTAAGGTGATTTTCCCGTAAATTGGGAAAGAGATCCGAAAAGGACCCGAAAATCCCCGAAATATAATTATTTCAAAAATTAATTTTGGACAATCTAGAGGGCATTTTGGAAAAAGGAAAAGGGTTGGAGAATCAATGAAAAATATAGTATTTTTGAAAGCTCTAAAAGAATTTTGCTCTCCGATTGTACATTTTTAGGGATTTTGGACATGAAAAAGAATCATGTAAAATTTGAGTAAATCAAGGGGTATTTTGGAGAGAATAATTTTTTTATATTCAAGACGAACATATGGAGATTAAATGAGGAAGAAAATATCTACAGAAAAGTAGAAAAAGATTTACCGGAATAAAGTTATGTTTACCGGTAAAAAGTGTAATCTGTAAAAGTAACCAAATGAGATCCGTTTGGTTAGCCAAACCCAATTTTTCACCCTTAGTTACAGCCATTATTACTCACTTTTGAAGGGCCAATGAGAAGCTAGCACATGTGGGAAAGGTGGCTGAACCTTAACCCTTGAGATTAAACTTAGTAACTAAGTTTTCATCCTAACCCTTAATCTTTTATGAAGGAATTTTTAATAAACCATTTCTCCTCTTCCTCTCCTCATTTTGGCCGTGAGTTGCAGCTGGAAAATGAGAGAAAGAAGACTCCATTCAAGCCTCCAAGAAGAAGAGAAAAGCTTGAGGAAAAGCTAAGGTAAGAGGCTTAAGTCCTTAAAGCTATACATGAAACTTCTCCTTGTGATCTCCTCTTCTCTTTCCATGGATCCAAATTTCGATTTGGTCTCTCTTTCTCAAGTTCCATAGCTAGGGTTCTTGAGAGCTAAAGTGAGAAAGAGAGAGATTTAGAGCCATTAAGTTGTTGCAAAAGTCTCCTTGAGTTGTAAGGAGCATAGTGGTATATGTGTTGTTGTTGATTGAGTTGTTTTTGTGATTTTGTAAATTTGGCAAATCATGAATGCACTGCCAAATTTTCCACTTGAAGTAGGAGAGTTAAAATTAAGCTTTCTCATGCATGAATATGAGTTTGGAAGTAAGGATAGGATGATGGAAGTGTTAGAAGTTAGAAAATCACAATGATAGTATTTTGGGAATTCTTCTCGGCCTGACCTGGAAAATGGGGAAGGAAGTTTCTTTTGATGATTTTGATGCTTCCAATGGATTCAAAATGAGTTTTTGTGTAGGGTATAAGTGGCTCCAAGTTTATGGAAGCATTAGAAAATCATAGAGACAAGTTTGATGTTCTAGGGTTTATGAAATTCAAGGACATGGTTAAACGGATTTTACATTGCTTCTTGCATTGGAAATGGCAAATGTTTAATGGCCATTATATTGTAAATTTTTTAGGTAAGAGTTTAGTTCAAGATGGTGATTTTTCAAGTAATCAAGACAAGTTGCAAAGTAAAGAGAATTAAGGAGTAAAGGTAGCAAAGTTTTCTAACACTATCCAACATTATTGTGAAATTATATTAATGATGTGCATGACTTTATTATACTTATGAAATTGTTGAAATATGTTTAAGAGTAACATGATGCTATGGCCATATGCATTGATATGTGCTTGGTACACATTTTACATTGTTACACATTTCTTTATGAACTCAATGCATGTCATGTAAATTTTTTATGTATGTTAGTAAACTTTGCTATTGGGATTTCCAAAAATCTCACCCTCCTCCACTAACCAATTTTTAGGTGGAAGCACATTAAAGCATAAGGAGAAAATGATTGATTCATGAAGCAAAGTTTGATGTGTAATGTTGTGGATTTTATTATGAACTTTATGTTATTATTTTTAAAGTTTGTAATGTAACATGTAATGTAACTTGTACATGTATTTTGGACTTATGACAAATGATGTATTCTGTAACATCTCTTACTTGACCCTCCTAGCTTCCATTATGATGAGTTGGAACCAAATTATGGCCTCAAGTAACTCAATTTGTTAAAAGGGACTAACTTGAAAATTTTCATTTTTAAGAAAGTTACTATTCACAGTTTTTCGGGCCAACTTTGAAAATTCATAACTAATTCTAGAAAAATTGAAATTGAGTGGTTCCAACTTCTATTTGAAACTTACAAATTCCTTTATGAGGTAAAAATACTCATGTGAACAGTAACTAGTCCAATTGGTACAAATTCTTTCGTGAAAATGTACTGTTCATATGGTAATTTTTCATTTTCCCAGGATTTTCTGTGATTTTTCGTCAACTTTGGACAGTCATAACTTTCTGTACAAAATTACAATTCTAGAGATCTTTGGCTCATTAAAAACCTTGCAATGCGAACTATGTTTCCATAAAATTTCAGAACATTTGGAATCCA
>JANTPZ010131536.1:0-54397 GCA_025593235.1 Vachellia pachyceras
GTCCTTGTTCTTTCATGTTTAAGTGGATCGTTAACCACTGTTTAGCTTTCTTGGGATGCGTATATTTCAAATTGGTTATGGATTCTTGGAATATTGGGAACTTGTAGCTTTCTTGGGGTATGGGTTCTTGGCGACACACCAAATACTCGAGTGTTGAAAATAAAACTCAGGTGCCTTTGAAATTCATTTTGTCTGAAATAATATTTTGGATCCATACTCTAGTGTTTCTGAAGTCTTTAAGTCACAATACTTTCATGTCCGAGCTGTACGACGTAAGGGTTGTTTAACTGCTGCTTGCAACCCTTCGCCGCACGGCGGGCGTGGTGCTTTGCCTTCTGAAGGCGGTAGCCCTTCGGACCTCCTCTTCCTCGCTGGTGGTGGTGCTTCCTTTGTTTCCGTCTCATCTGTAGTCTAATACTAGCTTAGAGTTTTCTATTTTTTAGAAATATTAAGCTAAAACCATTGAAGTCTGTGTGATCGAACATCTTGAAGCTGTTTTTTATTGTTGGGTTGTGCTGTTCTTAATTAAGAAAAAAAAGGAAAAACGAGCCAAAGATGTTGAGCATCAAAAGGATTCCCACCGTTGTTTCTAATTATCAAAAGGAGGAGGGGGGAGAGGCTACTGGCCATGTAGGTGGTTGTGGTCGTAATTGCCTGAAAAGTTGTTGCATTCAAGGTATATGTTAAGATGCTTTGTATTAAATTTATGATTTTTTTGGCAAGCATGCACGATATGTTTGATAAAACTTTGGTCATTTGGGTGTTTTTTTGAACAGATGCATAGCTTCCTTTGTATGCTTACAAAAGGGCTAACCAGGTAGTTGGAAAGGATGAAGGCAAGGAGGCCCCCGTGGCCTTTCTGGACTCACTGATACTTGGGGAGGTAATAATGCACTTCCAAGATGAATATTGGTTATGAAGTTTTTTTTTTCATTTTTGTAATTCTGTTTTCATGTGTTGAGATTGTTTATTATTTAATGGCAGTGGGGAGATCGGATGCAGAGAGGGCTTTTCCGCTACGATGTTACTCTCTGTGAAACCAAGGTCTAGAGTCTAGTCCATTTATTATTTTCTCTGGCCAATAAATAAAGGCCTGGTTTTTAGTGTTGAGTTATTTGGATTGGTGTGGCGTACACGAGGTTATCTATGAATTTGGTTTCATGTTTTTGATATATATTATTCTGTGCAGGTGATTCCAGGAGAGTATGGTTTCATTGCCCAGATGAATGAGGGTCGCCATCTCAAGAAGCGACCCACTGAATTCCGAGTTGATAAGGTCCTCCAGCCCTTTGATGAAAACAAGTTTAACTTCAGAAAAATTGGGCAAGAGGAGGTTCTGTTTCAATTTGAAGCTAGCGATGATGGTGAAATCCAGTTTTTCCCATATGCACCCCTTGATGTGGAGAATTCTCCTAATCTTGTTGCCATCAACGTACGTTTCTTGAATTTCATTCAGATTCTTGTTGTAGGTTTAAATTTGAATAAAAAATCTGTTTAATGCTTTTCATAAGTTTTATATGCTCGCTTAACAGGTCAGTCCTATTGAATATGGGCATGTACTGCTGATTCCGCGAATCTTTGAATGTTTGCCACAAAGGATTGATCGTGACAGCTTCTTGATTGCCCTTCACATGGCTGCAGAAGCAGGAAATCCGTATTTCCGATTGGGTTACAACAGTTTGGGTGCATTTGCAACTATTAACCACCTTCATTTCCAGGTACTGATCACTAAACAACTCGTGATGATCATCAAATCATTGTTAATGTCCGATATGTGTCTTATCCAGCGGGCTTTTAGTAATCGTATCGCAATTTGGTGCACTCAGGCATACTATTTGGCTGTTCCCTTTCCCATCGAGAAGGCTCCTACTAATAAAATAACCAAATCAAAGGGTGGTGTGAAGATATCTGAATTGCTTAAGTATCCAGTCCGTGGCCTCGTGTTTGAGGGTGGCAATACACTAGAAGATCTAGCCAACACTGTTTCAGATGCCTGTGTTTGCCTTCAAGATAATAACATACCTTACAATGTTCTTATTTCTGACTGCGGAAGGAAAATCTTTCTCTTACCACAGGTCTAAGATAGCTCTTCAACTTGCTTTATCTGCTTAAAATCATTTTATTTAGTTTAATTGATGATATGCTTGATAACTATTAAAGATTCCTTACCTCTCTGTCTCATGAGCGAACAGTGCTATGCTGAGAAACAAGCTCTCGGAGAAGTAAGTGCCGAGCTTCTGGATACCCAAGTGAATCCTGCTGTGTGGGAAATCAGTGGGCACATGGTGCTGAAGAGGAAGAAAGATTTTGATGAAGCATCTGAAGCAAATGCTTGGAGGCTTCTCGCAGAGGTCTCCCTCTTAAAGGAGAGATTCCAAGAAGTCATTGCTCTGATTTTCTCAGCCATTAATGCCTCTAAGGTGGATATCGAACCTGAATTTCCCCAGGAAGCCGATGCGGTTGCGGTTAGCTCAACTTCCCAGCCAGCTATGGTGGCTGGTTCGCACGAGTGTCTTGTCCTGCAGTGACAAGGAATCCAGGTATTCATTTCTGTGAGAGAGATCCGGCAAATAAAATCGTTGTGCTTTCTATAGTAAATTGGTATGTTGTGCTTCAGTTTGAAACAGTACCTTCTGGTATTTTGCTTGTTGCTTCAATCAGCATGGACCTGGTTTGTATTCAAGTATTGCGAGTGTGGTAAAATTCCCATGGATATTGTATTATGTGTGAGCTCTGATTTTAAGTCAAATTAGTAGTGTGCTGGCCACTGGAATGTTGTGTTTCTTAATCCCTTTAAAACTTAAAACAAATATAATGAATAACTCCTCTTGGGAGCTTATAAGCTGATTAGTTTCCTTGATTACGCGTATAATAATGTCTGTTTGCCAATTATTTTCTTTTGTCTTGGATTCTAGAGCTAATATATATGGGTTTGAGAGAAGGATCTTTGCTATTTTGTGTTTCTGCTGATTCAGACTCAAGTGTTGTGCGGCTCTAAATGGTAGCTTAAACCTTAAAAGCGTCAAGGGACATGTGTATATCAAATTTGATCCAACTTGAGGATTAAATCGTCAAATTCTTTTTGCTTGATCTATGTGGCACTGGTTATGTATGCCTACATCAGATTATCGGTATGTTAACGTATATAATAAAATGTGATAGAAAAATAAATAAACAAAAGAAAACGGAGTAGGGTTGGGGTTTTCTGAATTTCTTCTACCTGTTTTGCCCCTCAATCTCATCCATTCTCAGATTTTTTTTAAAAAAAAAACAGAGATAGTTGAGGTTTAATATTTTATAAATATAAATATATAAAATTAAACTGTTAAAATTTGGATGGTGCAGTATAGAAAAAATAGAAAATTTTTATATAAAATATAATAATAATTTTACTAAAATATTAAATTTGAACCACCCGTATTTCAATTTAAGGGTGGCGATGGGATTTTTGAGAAGAAAGTTGAGGGAGGGAGAGGATGTGTTTCCTTACAAAGAGAACTAGAGTTAAACACCGTGTGATGTACGAGGTGTTAGGATCATAGCATGATAGTGTATAATATCATAGCGTGTTTTATAAATTTCTCAATATAAATTAGTATAACAAAATATTATGATTACAACTGTATTTTTTATTCTCATTTGACTTATCCTTTTTCTTTTAAAAAAATCCCACACTCATGATTCATCCAAGACAAAGTTTCATATAATTTTAAAATATAACATAATGACTCTCTTAATTTTGTATCCTAACATTTAAAATTTAGGTGACTAAAATTATGGTTTTATTTAGACTTCACAATGAAATATAGTTATGAAATACAAAAAATAAATAATACTTCCCTTTCATCTTCCATGAAAATTTCATCCACGCACAAAAAATCATTTTTTTATGTATTTTCAAAAAATATATTTTTTAGGATTCTAAGAATAAATGGTATATCAGGTCAAAAAAAATAATAATAAATGGTATAAGCTTATAATAAATTACAGTGTATTTTGCTAAAATGAGAAATCTAAAAGCATAATTTTAGAAAAATAAGATGAATTTTATTAAATCATTAAAGTGCAATTAAGTTGTACAAAATGAGAGTCGATTAAATTCTAAATTAAAGAAATTATTATTAAATTATAATAGTAATTCATTGAATTAGACTTTTTATATTATATGTCATATATGCTTAACAATCCAGATTTCTTGTTAGAATGGCTGTCACCCAAGAAGGGGGTGAATTGGGTGTCTTAAAAACTTTTCTTTTCAAAACTCAGCGTTGATCACAAAATTCAAGTAAAGAGTTAATAAAAAACTGGAGATTGAAAACAAATTGCATTCGTGAAAAACAATATATATTAATGAAGATAAAAGACAGATAAGAACACGACAATTTATCCTGGTTCGACCTACATTCAATCCCCAGAGCACCTTTGAGATTTTCAATTTACTATACTATCCAAGTTTAACAAGGTACTTGGAAAACCATTACAATCACAATGTCAACACAGACACTTGTGAATTCCATTCAAGTTTGTCATGGTGGGTATTTGAAAAACCCCATAAATGTTTCCAGGCATTTATGAACCCACTCAAGTTTGCACCGTAGGTACTTGAGAAACATTTACAATCGCTCCCCCTTACCACATGTAAGGTTACACCGGGAATCACACTCCCTTACGGACTGCACTATAACAGAGACTCACATGCTCTGTTTTCTCAATCCAACAATCTCAAGATCCCAATCTTGAGTTTCTCACGGAAATACAATGAGTTTAGATGAATCAATAATCTACTCTTTCAAAGGGTGGGTAAATGAACATTGAAGCTCTCGGAGAAGAAAACATCAGAGTCCCAATGATATGCTCTGTTTTTGGTTAAGTGACTCCATCCTCTTCGTCTTCTCTCTCACTTTTTCTTTGGCTTGAATACTTTTCATTTATAGCCCAGACTTCGTTTGCTAGCCGTTGTTCATAGTTTGAATAGCCGTTGGGGAGAGACTCGTATCCGTTACTCACAGCCGCTGTATTTGTTCGTCTGTCATTAATATTTCTGTTGTTCAGCTGTCGGCGGCAGAAGCTCTGATTCATTCCTCAGACGATCTGATCTTTTTAATGAAAGAGCTAAAGTGTACTTATGAGAGCATGTATATTTCAAAATACGTTGAGCACGAAAGAGGAAAGCTTCGGTAGATGATAGGCATAGCTGTGTTAGAAGCGTGTCAGAGAAATATGGACTCGAGTTTGCAAGACTTCATGACTCGAGTTCTATCACATAGGAATTAATAGCTCAGTTGTAAAACTTCAAGTTTGTGAAAATAAGGACTCGAGTTTTAAAACGTGTGAAAAACTCTTCAGTTGAAAAGGTACTCGAGACTCGAGTTTGGAAAATCAGGAACTCGAGTTTTGGAAAACTTTCAGTGAGGACTCGAGTTTGAGGATCAAGCATTTGAACTGATGAAATCTTGGAAGGCATGGAACTCGAGTTTGAAAAACATCAGGACTCGAGTTCTCTAACATGTTTGAGAAACTTGAATTCAAAACCTCAAGTTTTCACTGCAAGTTTGTAAAACTTCCAGTTCTGAAAAACTGAAATTCGAGTTCTATAACATAATGTGAAAAACTTAAATAAAAAACCTCAAGTTTTCACTGCAAGTTTGTAAAACTTCCAGTTCTGAAAAACTGAAACTCGAGTTCTATAACATGTTTGAAAAACTTAAATCCAAAACCTCAAGTTTTCACTGCAAGTTTGTGAAACTTCCAGTTCTAAAAAACTGAAACTCAAGTTCTATAACTTGATGAGAAAACTTGAAGTTGGAACCTCAAGTTTTGACTTCCAATTTTGTTTGTACGTTGTGGAACTTCAAGTTTTGAAAACTTAGAACTCGAGTTTTTGAACTTGATCACAAAACTTCTTTTCAAAACTTCTTGTTTCAATATCCAGTTTTGAAAAACAATTATATAACTTGAGTTTGCAAAAACTATGACTCGAGTTTCAAAACTCTTTTGACAAATTCAATACAATTTCACAAACATCAAATCAGATTCCAAATCCTGCAAAGTTTTAACTTCAATATTTGCTTCAGGAGGCTCTAGAAACTTTTTAAACTCTATTTTCATCTTCAAGAAGTAGTTTTGAGCATCCAAATGAAGTTTAGATGAATGATAACTTAATAAAAACATTTTAACACTCAAATTGAGTCATTTAACCACATCATCCTTCAACTAAAAAGAATGAACAAAAATAGTTGTAATTCATTATGCATTATAAAAACTTTTGTTATGAATCAATATGCATTATGAAAACTTTTTGCTTATATTTGTCATCATCAAAACTAATCATGTCTAACATTTCTTCCTTATAAGATTAGGATTATTAACTATAAGAGTTTTTGAGTTAATAAATATAAGTTTTTACAGGTTAATTTTAAACACTATATAATTCTATTTAGACCCCATAATGAAGTAAATCTATGGGACGGAGAAAAATAAATAATAATTTCCCTCCTTTAGTCCTTTTAATGAAAATTTCATCCACCAAAAAATTCATTTGTTGTTATGTATTTTTTTTAAAAGTTTCTTTTGTATATTAAAATGTATTTTACTATAATAAAGAATCAGCATAATCAAGAAAAATATATAACATGAGAAAATACACATTAATATGAAATATCATGTATTTCATTTTTAGTCCTTATTTTTGTTCTCATATACTTTTTTGTAGGATATATATCATTTCTTTAATTTAATTTGTTGTTAATGTAGAACGAAAAATATCGTATATAAATTTTATGTTAGATGTTATTTCAAAAATAATATCTGATAAGGTTTACTACTTTGTCGGATCATTTTCTTTACAATTGGGTCATATGCTGTCTTTGTTCGTTATTTCATGTTTCTCAATATCATTCCTCTCTAGTGTCTTTTTGTAGAAATCTATGTTAGTTATTTTTATTTAAAATAAAAATTATGGTGCATTCAATATCTTCAAATATTTTTGGCACATACAGAATCAAGATACAAAAAGTACTTCAAGGTGCCATATACCAAAAAAAAGACCTTAGGGAGATGCACCACAAAGTACTTTTAAATGTTGGACGTGCATAAAAAATGTCTGTGTATTAAATGCACGTTAACCCTTCGTATAATCGTTAAATTTTTACTAAGAGTTGATTTGGAAAATGCTACAATATTTTTACATTTTTAATCTGCCAATCATTTTTTGGTCCATGTGCATATCTAATTGTGGATCTATATTTTCAATAAAAGTTGCTGCCATAACTTGCGAAATATATATTCAAAAACCAACCATTTAATATCAATAGACGTTTATTTTAATAAAAGAAGTTTCGACCACTTAAAGTAAGAATTCTCGAATTAGAATCCTTGCGAATACTGATAATTCTATTGGGAGAGCTACCCTTAGAACAACATTGTTCGAATATGATCAAGTAAGATAGTCTTACTAGAAAAAATCAACCTTTCAGTTATCAACAAATTTGTGGAAACATACCGTTCACAACCTTACATCTTTTTCAAAGATGCTTAGTCCTAAAGTAAAAGATGTTTGATTCTTTTCTGATGCACAAGCTACATACTCGTATGAGGTAAGTGCAAAACATACTTTGAATCTCTGCAGACTGGAGAAATTCTTTAAAGGGATGCTAAAAGGAGAATCTAAACTACGAAAACAACATCTGAAGATTAAATGTAATGATCAAAGAGAACGCTGTTGTTGTAGAATAAAAAACAGATCTCATCCTCAAAGATTCAAACATCAAAGGAGATACATTCTCAGAAAAAGTTTGACACCCAACCTAATACCAGAGGAACATATTATAAATCCACTAAGACTTGTTAGTAGAAGTTTGCAAAATAATATTATCTACGTTTCTAAATATAAAATATACTTTGTAGTGCAATTTACACTATAAATGACACCTTATATTAAGGAGTACGTGCAGTAATATATAAAATAACTTTTAAGAATTAATATTTATTAAATGATTGAAACAACTAAGTGAATAAGAACTTTCAATCAATAAATTAAAATAACAACGTAGCTAGTGACAAGTTTGTTATCTATGCTTGGTTTTAATCAATCCCCATGTATCCAAGTAATAAGTAAGCCATAATTTTTTGCTTTCAAATATGGATGGAAATGACTTCTCACCGACTAAATCATTTACCCTAAATAACAATGACTCATATAACCAAATGGTAAGAAACTGTTAAAAGTGATGTTAATTTAATTTTCTCATAATTGATTGGTTAATTGTAATTTAGCTTTCACTAATATTTCTTCAATTTTGTGCACAACTTTCAATATATTTCATAATCAATTTTCACTAATAAAACAATATTTTTAGAAGATTATTTTCTCGAAGTAAATTTTGGATGGCATAAACCTTAAATTTTTTAAATGTATTTTTATGTCGATTTATTAATTTTATAATAAGATAATTTAAAAAACTGATACTTTCTTAATCGTAATTCACTTAAATTAAATATAAACTATCCAACTTAAATCAATACGGCATATATGTACCAAATCCATTTCCCTCATTCACCAAACTTGTCCTCCTTCCTTTCATATTAAGAAATCTTCCAAGTAGGATGAAATCGACTTTCTATCAAGCAGCATGGGCAAGTTTTGTCCATTAAAAGAGAATTGACCTTAACTTCCACATTTTTCTATAACCCAACGAATGAAAACTTATTTGAAGTGTACAAACTTGAATAAATTGGAGAAGCTTTGTTTGAAAGTTGATTGTTTACAGACCAATATGAATGATGTTTCTTTCTAGTTTTTAAAATAAATCCCTTAGCTAATTTACAAAATGAGAATGGAGAATGGTGTCAAATCCCAACCTAAATCACTCGGTTAAGCTGGTGAACCAGTCTTAAAAATTTAATAACTCAATTTTTTCCGTTAAATAAAATCAATTATGCAAAGATTCAAGAACTAAAATGCACTTTGCTTAAGGGATTAAAATAAAACATGATGTGAATATAAAAGATCTAACGTATACTTTGAGCTTTTAAACCATTAACCATTACTAGAAAAGCAATACGCACTACACAATAGGGTTGCCATAATTTCATTTCGGCCCATACCTTGTTATTTTCGGTTCAGTCAAAGGGGGATGAGAAAATGACTAGAAAATGCATTCTGAATTCCTTAAACCCCAGATGGTGATATGAACAAGGTAAAGGATAAATTGGTATCTGTCAGCGTTTTGGCTTTTGCATATTTGTGGGAAAAGACATAAATGCCCTTAAACATTTAAAAAAGAAAAGCTCTCTCACTTCTCTCACACTTTCCCACTCTGGTAGAAATGCGACAACTCTCTTTGTAACAACAATGACAATGTGTAATTCACCGTGCATATGTCCTTCCACTGAGTAAAGTATTGACAATTGTTCCTGGCCCATTAACAACTTTATATATGGCATTGACAAATTCATTTAAATTATTGACAACACCTAAACTGATCAAACCTTGATGAAATTAGTGCGTTGACTATTATTTTTGTGTGTGCATTGTGAGGCTTGAGATACATATGGATTGGGTAGTGTTTGATAGGGTTTAGATTGAGTAGTAGTTGATTGATGATAAGGACTAAAGCACTCAAGCTTGTTTATTGCAAAATTTCCTACTGCCTGATATGGACATTTAATCTTTTTATGATTATTTGTCCAAAAAAATGGATCCATTCATATGAATGGAAGTCTGATACGTGTTAAAATTGATAAAACTTTTTTCAACTAAATATTGGTTATTAAGGATGGCATGGGTATGATAGATCAGGTTGAGGGAAAATGGGAGAAAGAAGGTTGGGGGTGATGATGTACATGGGTGTATGTATAAGGTGGAACAAGGATGTATTATATGTGTAGTCAATAGTATAACTGTAGTTGTCAAAACATAAACTAAAGTTGTCAATGGAGAAAGTACGTACATTGAGCTCATTCTATAAAATGAGGAAAAATTATTGGTGGGGAACTAACATGATGAATTTTCTGCAGATTAGCATGCAAGATGATAACATCTAATATGGGTCCAACTCCTTTGAAGACACTTGTATGTTTTTTCATGTAGATGAGAAGTGTGTAGATAATGTTGATGGTGAATGTAAATTAACAGTGGGAGGGTGAGGGTAAAATGTTTGTGATATATAGGTTATACACATGCAAGTAATATGGACTTCTTATTGGAAATGACAAAAACAATATTTGAAGTTGAAATGTTAATTTTCATTTTGCAAATTTGTAACCTGTTGCTATTGGATCCTAAATTCAAAAGGATAATGTTAGTTGTCATCACTTATGTTATAGTTGATAATATATTATTCGTAGTTGTCAACAAACGAAACAACAACATGGGATCTGATTAGTTCAACTGTTATCAATAACTTAAGTGAACTTATACATACCATATATAAAGTTGCCAATGGATTAGGAATAGTTGTCAACACATTATTTAGTGGAAGGATATGGGTAAGGTGAAGTGCATGTTGTCATTTCTATCAGAGAGAGAAAGAAAGCTGTTGCATTTTTGTCAGAGTAGGAGAAAAGTGAGAAGGCTTTTCATTTTCAAATGTTTAATGGCATTTTTGTCTTTTCCCACAAATATTTCTCCAAAGCATATCAAATATTTTTTTCAAATATTTTCTATTTCTTCTATACCAAATATTTCTCCTAAATTATCTCCAAATGTTACAACTTTCTATTTCTTCTATACCAAATATTTCGCCAAAGCATATCAAATATTTTTTACTAGTTATCTCCACATTATTACCTCCATTTTTTTCATAATTTTTTTTAAAAAAATCTAACATAAAAACTGATACTTTTGGGCCTAGATGCGTCCCTGCTTGACAAACACAAAACTAATAAGCTCAAGAAACTGGGGGAAATTAGGAATACACCTTTAACTATTAAAAAGAAATCGGCCAAAAATGATGGGGGGTATCATGAAGTCTTCACGGATTAGAGTAGAAAGCTCAAAGGATAATGAGGGAAAATGACATTTAAAAACCCTTTAGAAAGATTAATTGTAATTAAGAACTTCATATTTTTGAAATTCAACAAAAAAAAGGACAAAGTTCATTGTTTAGAATTACAATTCTTTACAGTTGATTTTCTCACTACCCACCTTCAATATCTTTCAGCATCCACTTTTTAACCTTTTCAATATCAACCTTGATGTTTTCAATACTTACCTTTCATATTTTCAACTCTTATTTTCATGTTTAGTACTGAAAATATTAAAGTTGGTCAAAAAAAATAGTACTGAAAATATTAAATGAGTATTGAAAACATTAAAACAACTAGTATTGAACATGCTAAATCTGAGTAGCAAAACAATAATCCCAACCAACGACAATGATTTTTTCTATATAATTCCAAAAATTCTAATGCGTTATACGCCCTTAGCTGAAAAACAAAAAGTAACAAAAAAATTATGATTAAATAATGAAGATTGATGAAAGAGTAATAAATATTACATGTCCCGTGCAATTGAACGATTTTCAATCCCAGTAAAGAGAAAAACGTTTAAGCTAATAGGAGGCAGCACACATAATTTTAATATTTCCCAATCTTCTCGCTCTTCATATCTGGTTCAAACCTCACATATGGGAGGATAAGATGACACTTGAACATTGACATAATTCTAATATTTCCAAACAGCATCATGTAACCTGAAAATATGAACACTCACTAGAAACTGCGATGAGCTAATATCTAGCGAAGCCTGGGTCCACATCGTTGGACCAAGATTCAAGGCCACCAATTATGTCCTTGGCAGAAGCAAAACCCATCTTCTGAAGATTCTGAACAGCTAATTGAGAATCATTCCCCCTTCTACATACGACATACAAATGCACGCTTGAACCAGAAGCTACGCCAGCATCATCCTCTTCTTTCTTTATAGCCGAGGATATTTCCGGCAACCTGGTCTCTAAAATAGAAAGTGGAATGTTCAAGGACTTCGGAAGTGACACAATCTTGAAATGGTGAGCTGGTCTCACATCCAACAGCACATGCGGTTCTTTCTTACTGATAATTTCACTGTACTGCTTGCTGCTAATTCTGGATTCTTCAGGAAGAAGGTTCAGCTTCAATGGTGACTGCAAATCAAGGAAATACAAAAACCCTTGATTAATCATTCACTTCAGTGATTAAAGAAAATAGATTAAAAAACTAATGCCATAAGCCAAAAAGAAAAAACCCAACCTCTAAAAGGTTGGCCAAAAGCTTCCTATGAGTGAACCTACTTGGTATGATTATTATCTTACCTCGAATGTTAAGATGCTACATCGTAAAAATGAAAGTCATGCGTTGTACAAAGTCTTATAAATGATCCATATGATTCATGGCTTATAAATAGTGTAGCTTGTTTAAGTTTTAACACTATATATGGATATAGATAAGCAAAAAGTTTCTTGATCCAGTCAATTCAAAGAAAAAGGGTGCAATATTGGGTCAAACAATCCTCAGGCACAAGATCAATCTGATCGATAAGTCATTCTTTCAATTTCAATTTGCACCATCCATTTGCCAGAAGCTCAGGGTTGACATGCGTCTAATCTATCCCCTTCGACCTAAACCCTTGGGAGAAGTTAGTATTATGCACTGAACACTCTTCAGAATTCATGTTATAAAGTAAATAAATTAGTACATGCTATCTTTCACTATGAATTCATAATTCAGTTTCCTCAATTCTGAAAAATGTAGTTGAATATGTTGCTGAGCATTACAATAATCATCAATGCCTCCTCAGTTATACATTGGTGCTCAAATTTTCAATCAACTAATTTGGAATATGATAGGAACCAGAACAAATAGTGGCAAATAACACCAATTCTGATTGATAATCGAGAAACTATTCCCTCTCGGTGGAAGAAAGGAAGTAACAATCTGGAAAAATACAAGCGACACTAATCAAAAGTAACCCAAATAACCTTAGCATTCAAGAGGCTAGCTTCCACTCTTTACAAAATATGACTTGCCTCTTCCTATAGCATACCAACAGCTAAAATACTAAATAGTGAAAACAAAATGGTCAGCATAAGACCCAAAACAACCTAGTAGAGAATATAGGGCTAAACTACTATCAAAGTATGCTACTATCACAAAAATGGTAAGTTTGAAGTCAACTCCTTGACCACTAAAAAGTACCTTTTCCTTTTGCTTGCTTCTGCCAAGGTTTCCTCTAGTAGGTATTTTTAACATGATTGACTCTATCAGAATAAAATGAGACAAAAACCAATCCAAAAACCACCTTATAAATTTGAGTAATAAATATTACAATAATCTTCAATCAAAATATGAACTAATTAAGGAGGGGAGTAAAATGAGATGTTATTCAGTATACAAGACTTCCTCTCCTTTGTGCAGCTCCTTCTTGATTCTTTCAGTACAGGAGACGTCCCATTAACCACAAGGAGGATGAAGGGAATCAATGGCAGAATTTTTCTGCATCCATTTTCGGGATGAATATTATGGTTGATACATTTTGGGAGATTAATGGATGATTAATTGAACATAACCCCATCCAGATTTGTACCATCAACTGAGGAAAGGACTGAAGACGCAGTAAAAGACAGCATATGTAAGGACTGAGTAGACACACATCAAAATCTCAGACTTCTAGTGAATGGATGGTGCCGATTGAAACTGAGATAATGGCTTATCCATCACATTGATTATGCAGCTAATAGCAAAATCAAGATAATCCACCAAATCATGATAATCCCTATAGTTGTGCTAATATAATCCCTTTGATTGCATATACTAATTACAAGGAATTTGCATAATCATTCTATAACAAATCAAACTACAAGCATGTTAAGATAAACCAAACGTAGAAGAAATCATACCACAGTTAGTGGAGTCTGAGTGAATTTCTCATAATCAAATTCTTGAAAGTTCTGTTGATTAAGTGTTGAATTCTCTCCACAAACTTCACAATGCAAGGATCTTCCCCTAATTTTTACCTGCAATCCAAATTTAAAATTAATGATTGGGACTATATATTAATCTTGTGATGCAATCAGTCATGATCATGAATCAGAAATCCAACTGCCAAAGGTGCTTGCTTCTCTCCTCAAAAAAGGTGCAGCCAGCATTCCTCATGCTATGAAAGGCGCTAGACTGTTTAGTTTGACACCAAGGCAAGTGCCTCTAACAACATTGAAAGGAATGATTGAGTCTAATGGTATGTAATTAGAAAGTTTTATATTTAAGATATTATATAAGATGGGAAAGTTTTCTAACAAAAAGATAAAAAGAAGAGAAAGTTTTACATATAAAAAGATCATACAAGTAATCATTTTCTTAGGATATTGTATGCAGATATACAGAAACAAAGAGGGACACCATTAACAACAAGTACACAACCAGATGCAAAGGACGGACTAGCATGTTAAAGTTCAAGACTTCATGTTCTATAACTCCCGTTCAAGCCTTTAGGCTTGACTAATCCCATTCTTCAGCCCTCATATTCTTCTCCTTGGCCTCTCTCTTTCAAAGCTCCTATTTTAGCCCTCTCCCTTCAGTCTATAATCTCTTATCTATAATTTATTCTAAAAATGAAGTACAGTTTCCCTTTTAAAGTTCAAACTTTATACTGAATTCTCTCTTTCAGCATTAAAGTTGTTATATTTTGAAGTTTTAAATGTTATCTCCAAAAATATTTAGTTACATAACAGCTATCAAAGTTCTAACCAAGTATAGCAAGACTAACATCCAAATCTATTAATACAAGTATAGCAAGACTAACATCCAAATCTATTAATATATAACTTCAACTGCATAAAACATCAGCCTATCATAGTTTTGTCCTAGTTAGGAACATTAATTTTTATCCAATAAATATATAATTCTGATTATGCAACAGCATATAAAAGTTTTATCCAAGGTTATCAATGTAAACATTTTTTCAAAGTCTGTTGAGAATAAGTTTTGATATTGTACTTATAGTATAAGATTGTAGATATGATTAGTGTTGACTAGACTATGAGTAGGAAAATAGGATAATATTTATTCATCATTAATTCCTTGTCTTGTAGTGTTGTACATTCTATCAAATCTTACATTATTCCCACTTAGTTCCAAGTGTTAAGCAACTTCAAAATATATAACAATCTACGTAATGAACAAACAAAAAAGCCCTCATTCTACGTTTTCTGTTTCAGTTTGTCAAGCTCTTAAGCAGCACTGCAAATAGCAGCCAACGTAGGCAAATACAATAAAAATAAAAGAACAGGAAGAAATATCTAACATAGAAGGATAATTTTTAAAGTGGCTTTGGACCCCAATGCTACAACTCACATGTTTTATAGCAAAATAACAAAAGGAAGCTTCATAAAGCCAAGTTACACAAAGTTGGGGGTCACAAGGATGCTGAAAAATTGTCCTGACCAAGAGGAAAAACTTGAAACAAAATATGGAAGGGAAAAAAATGACACAACAGCCTATTGCAAACCTTCAAATATGGGTGTTGACATAAATTCAAATGAATGGGAGGTAAGGAGAAGATGCCTGGGTAAAAAGGAAACGTGTAATGCCATCACCAAAAAGGTCTAATGGACCATTTTATGAAGCTGAAACAAGTTTGTCAAATTAAGGGTAAGAGAAATGATCAACTGATAAAAAGAGCCATGGTATAGCAATACATTTATAGTTTTTCCTAACAAACTTGCATTCCATTAAATGTTGCTTGCATAGACGTCATTAAATGTATGACGGAAGATATTGGACAACATGATCCAAATTTCATGCCCCCCTAGTTACCACAAGTTGAGTGCCAATTTTAAATAAGTTGAATGATCGAATGACATGATTAAAAACTACAATGACTCGAGGAAAGGAAAAAGTTGTTCTATTATCATACTAGCTGAAGAAACAGAAGTTTGATAAACTTCTGGTGAGGCCCATCAGCAGCACAATGTGAAATCCGTTGGAAAAGTCATCTGTGTGTATGTCAACTTCTTGAAACCGAGCAAGAAAGGGAAAGAAAACACACCAAGAGATGTATGTTTCTTGACTACATGATTTAATAGCCTTCAATGGATCCAAGGAAAGGATTGGAAAAATTTTAGTCTTCCGCGGTGCCCTCTAATCCCAACAGATTGAACTAGACAGATTGTTTTTTTGGGGAAAACAGAAGACAGCATTAATCAGACAGGTGAACTCAAAGGTCAAGAATGAAAGCCCATATGCTAATTATCCAAATCCTAACGCAATGATCCTGTAAGCCCTGATTGAACTAGACAGATTGTTTTTGGGGAATACAGAAGACAGCATTAATTAGACAAGTGAACTCAAAGGTCAAGAATGAAAGCCCATATGCTAATTATCCAAATCCTAAAGCAATGTATTTTTTACACTGCTAAAATTGAAACTGAAGCATTTCGTCAATGAAAAGTTAGAAGCTGGTATACTAAGCTTAAAAGTGTTATCACCAAGACATAATTTTATACAAAAGTTGGTATACTTCATAAAGAAACTCAGCCTTGAGTTGTTGATATCCTCACTAAGACATACCTCAAGTGAAGCATTAAAGTCTTGCCAACAGGCTGGGAGTGTTAGATATTTATTCCACAACTTAAGAGGCGGTGTCAGAGAATAAATGCCTAAAGGCATTATTTTCATTAAAATCACGAAATTAAACTAAAATTCAAGTCCAGTAAAGAGCCAACTCTGTCGAAAAAAAAGAACAGAGAGAGAGAGCCAACTGCTCTTCTTCCCTCAAGCCAACTTCCAAAATAGTTTTGTTTCCTTTTATGCACAAAACTACCCTGCTCCTTTTATATTTTACAGATTTTAGGGGATACAGTCAACTAACAAATTCCTAGATTTCCAACCCATGATTTTGGATACGCTATCAGATTATTTTCTTTCATTTTTCTGGTTCCCTAAGCATGGGATTTTAGTGGCCAAATATGGGGCCATGGTCCCTAAGCATGATGCTCACTTCTTCACATTTAATGTAAGAGAAAAATCCTTCTCCCATAAGAATTTCAAAATTGAGGCTCAACATGTATGCACAATTATAAAGCTATTGTAGCTAGGTGTAGAGTTGTAAGCATACAATACGAATCCGTCCAGACAAAGCATCAAAGAGAAGCATCCTTTCAGAAAGTGATTCGCCGACAACACTAGCAATCTTGATGGCCTCTAAAGCTTGTAGACAGCCAATAACACCAGGAACTGAAAACGTGTAAACAAACTCAAATGTCAGGAAACCAGAACAAGTAGCAGAAACAGGAAAAGTTAAAGGTGCAAACTAGAAAGAATGCAACTTGTATGAATAAGACAAATGTCAAAAAAACAAGACAAATTTTATTAGAGGGGAAAACTGAAAAAGATAAATGTGTGATGTCTTTAATTTGGGTTCATCGATATATACACAAATTTTGATTAGAAAGGAGATGAAAATTCCCCACCTATTATTGTTTAACATTTCAATCCTACCAAAAAGCACATTCTAATATAATACCGATTATCATGGGGATATAGGTGATTTGGGAAGTTGGAGAGTTTTTAGGAATAGATTCATTTTGAGATATTTTATATATTTTTCAATTTATTATTATTTAGGTTATTTAGGTGTCAGTTTTATTTTAAATGAGTTTATTAGCTAAATAAGTGGGCATGGTTAAAGGTCCACTAACGTCTATTTCTATCAGTGGCAAGATATTAGGGATATTTTCTTAGTTTTCCTATTTATTTAATTGTATTCCAAGTTCCAACAACTACATTAGATCTTTTGATTAATAACTTATCCAGAGATATGGTCTATGATAGAGCACAATGGCATCGTGTGATCCATGTAGCCGACCCCATCTAGTGGGACAAGACTTTTTTTGTTGTTGTATTCCAACAACTATAAACATGCTAGCTGGCTTTATGGCTAGGATAGGAGAGAAAAAAGGATATCCATTTTATTCAATTGGAGATTTTCCTTTTGTAGGCTATGGAGGTTAGTGAGATTCTTGCTTTGCTTGTTTTTAACAGAAATATATCCTTGTCTACTAAAAATCATTCAAGCCGAGATTCTAGCTTGAGCGTTTTAAGGAGATTATCCCTATTTCTATTCTATTCCTTTATCTTTCAAATTCACACTCTACCACATTCCCAATAACAAATTTAGAATGGAAATTTTCTAAAGACTATGCTGCTTTATCCCATATCATTCTTGGACTCCCTTTATCACTTTATACTCAGAAGTATTGATAATTCTATGTTTGTGGTAATTTTTCTTTTGGAAGAGCAAGAAATCACACAATATTTTCTGCTACTTGAAGATAACTGGAAGATTGGTAGTGTGAAACTAAAACCACATTGGTGACAAAAACACTACTATTTTTACCTACACCAAGAACTCCACTATCAGCACATCTTTGACAAGCTGTTGTAGGTGGCGGAGTTGGAAATAGACATCGATAGCATGGACCACCCTTGTAATTGTAGACAGTGAGCTGCAGGGAGAAAACAATTTACAAAATGACACTTCAAATTAAAACAGAAAAGAACTGCTTATTCCAGAGGAAATTCTTTTGAAAGAACACAGAATTTATAAGCTGGAAAATTATTTGGTGTGGAGGGTACCTGGCCTTCCAAACCTAGTGCAGCACCTGATACAAGAGGCTGCATTCGTACAAATAAAGGCCATCAATAGATGAACACTGCAATTACAATTGCCTGAAGAATTTTCCTACAAGTCACATAACATGCATATATGCACAAGGGAGAAAAAGGAGCAGCAAACAATTTTATGGCGTGTTTTATTTTCACAAACAAAATCAATTCTCTAAATTTATCAATGGAGGCAAAAACTGATTTGCAAGCTAAGACTGATTTGCAAAAATCCTGATTATTTTTCATACAAGCTAAGACTGATTTGCATCAGAATCTTAGTAGAAAGTGCAGAATCTTTGCTGTCAAATTGAGATATAACCCACGTAACAGAAGACGATTGGGTTACAAAGTCCATTCATGGAGGAACAAAAGGTTAAAGGAACAAGAATCTGATTTTAACTGGTCACAATTTGCTCATACACCAAAGAAGCAACATTTACCTTTCCCAAAACTACACAGCAATCACTGATCATGTAGCGGCTTGGAGCATTATCTGTTGCATCTATTATAATGTCATATCTTAAAAATGCTCAAAGTCATGGAAAATGCCAAAATTTTCACATCAAAATGAAAGAAATGTTTTTCTTTCCAATTTTTTTTTTGTAATTCAAAGAAGAGAAAATTATAAGAACTGAGTTTGTAATTATCAAAAAGGAAAAGGTAAGCATGAACAAGGATGGAAACCAAGCAGTCCAACAGATAAAAGAACATGAGATTCTTTATAGGAAGGATACTGGTTCAGAATTTGCAAAGCATTGGAAGCCCGCAAAGCTTCTTTGTGTTCCACAATTTGAATGGTGGAGTTGATCCTGATAAGCAGAACATGTTACTTCCACTTTCAGCAAAAAATTTCTTAGAGACTACCAAAACAAATATCATATTATTAAATTTCAACTTGAAACTTGATGTGATAAATTTAATGTGTGAAAGATGAACATACCTGCGACAAGCAACAGCAGCAGATTTCACTTTTGGCTGACCAATATATGCTTCAGTGTGAATTACCTGAAATTAAAATATCTTAGCTGCAAAGATATATTAAGGAAATTTCAAGAACTCAAAGCACAAGCATGAGCACATAAAGAGGCACATAAATAAGTAAAAAAAAATCAAGTACATTCTGTCAATTTGTAATTGGTGTGGTTCTTCAAAAAATAAATCAATAATAAAAGGTGTACCTGCCTGTGCATATTATTCAGCTCAACCAGGTCATGGTCAACAATACCCAAGCGACCTGAAAAAATTGTTCAAAAGTAAGATCCTTGGATGGTAAAGAATATTGTAAAAGGCATTAATGTATTATTATCATATGACAGCTTACCAACCCCAGAAGCCGCAAGGTATAACAATGCAGGAGAACCCAAACCCCCAGCTCCCACAACTAAAATTGATGACTTCAAGAGATTTGCCTGCCCTGAATGTGTAAAGATAAGTCATACGCCAAAGTCTAAATCAGTAATCTACAGAGTGGAGTCAGAAGCTGTCCCCTACCGGAACAAATGTTATTTAATCTTCACTTTCCAAATCACATAAGTAATTTAGACTATTGTTTCCAAATGAAAACAGGTAATTGAGTGTCCAAAATCAATATAAAGAGCTATTAGCCTTACTTTTGTATTGAAATTTAAGCTGGTAAGCTTTAAATATAAGTCTAGCCATTCATAGCTCTGCCTAATTAATTGTATTAATGAATCCCCATCCTGCTGACATTATGGGTACTCATGAGCTTCTTATTAAAAGGGAAGAAAGTATACTTATGAGCTAAGGCAGCAATGAAAATGCAGATTAAACTGAAAGAATTTAATATGGTGATGTCTTCACTTGTATATTAACTCGTTAGAGTAGTTTCTCCTTTTGTCTAAGAAGAACACGTAACCTGGATACCAACCTCTTTAAGAACCAGGTTTGATCCAACTAAGTAAAACTGTTCAACTGTTGTTACATATTCTACTTTAACCATATCTTCAAACTCAATGTAACCTTATAATTTTCTTTTCGGAATCTAGAATCAATTTCATCTAATTTAAATTGGATAAACGCATACGAAGGTCTTAGCAGAGTGAATCAACTATCGAGAGATTTATAATCCAAAAGCATCAAGTACTGAAGAGGAGAAAAAACTAACCTTCAACGCCAAAAGAAGGAAGCAACAGCTGGCGGCTGTATCTGTAAATCATATCAGGGGACAACCCGTTCGCGGAGTTGGAATTGAAAACGGAAGTAGGAGAGCAAGAATCACAGTTCGATACCTCATTGCGGAGATTAATTTCACGAAGCTGCGCCTCAAGTACGGAAATTCTTTGCTCTATAACATTCTTTGTATCCCTCAATGACTCAAGTTCAGCAAGAATCCGACATGCATCGGTACCCGCAGCCACGGACTCCATTGACGATCGCGAGGGTACGGTGAAGTCGAGTTCAAGAAAGAGCAGAAGGCCGGAGGCTGCGTGCAGTGGGGCGGGTTTGTTAAAACTTTTTAAGTTTTTTTTAAAAAAAATTATAGATGGGGCAATGGTCAACTGTGTTAAAACTAAGGGGAACAAAAAAACCAGCACTGGCTATATCCGGTCACTGTTGAACCCGTTTCAACCTGTCTAATTGAAACTCGTTACGGACAGGTTCAAAACGGGTGGAGTATCCTATAAACAGGACGGGATACGGATTCACCTACACCCCACCCGCTTGTTATACCTGTTTAATATATATTTTAAATTTTATATTCCATAATCAATATACCAAGTTCCTGTTCACAAGTAAAAAATTAAAATTTCAAAACACCCGCCCACTCCGCCAACCCTTCTTCCAAGGCACCTCCGATCATTTCAAAACACTTGCTCTTCCTACTTTTCCCTCCTTCACAAATTAACTTCTTCCAACTGTAGAGATCCAAGCCTTTTCGATTAACGATTCTTCACGATGACTTTAACAGCTTCTTCTGCCCGATAACCCTCTTGCCCTGATGCAACAATTTCTGGGTTCTGTTCACCAATCCTTGGTCTTCAGGAGCCCAGGCGGGGACGATGGAGGGTTTGATGTTGGCGATCTGGTTGATAAGATTGGCTCCAGCATTCGCAAATCACGAATCGGGCTCTTCTCTCAGCCACGCGTCAGGGCTCTGTCGTCGGTTCCTAAGGACAATACTCCTTCGATTCGGTGGCGGAAGGGCGAGTTGATTGGTTGTGGTGCCTTTGGTCGAGTCTACATGGGTATGAACCTTGATTCCAGGGAGCTTATTGCTGTCAAGCAGGTACTTGGTTTCATTATTGCTCATCTAATGTTCATCCTTCCCCATTTAGGCTGTGGAATTGCTTATTGATGATTTCACCTTTTACTGGTGCAGGTTTTAATCGCGTCAAGGAGTCTAGCAGCTTCTTCTGCCTAATAACCCTCTTGCCCCGATGCAACAATTTCTGGGTTCTGTTTGCCAATCCCTGGTCTTCAGGAGCTCAGGCGGGGACGATGGAGGGTTTGGTGTTGGCGGTTTGGTTGATAAGATTGGCCCCAGCATTCGCAAATCACGAATCGGGCTCTTCTCTCAGCCAAACGTCAGGGCTCTGCCGTCAGTTACCAAGGACAATACTCCTTCAATCCAGTGCTGGAGGGGCGAGTTGATTAGTACCGATGCCTTTGGTCGAGTCTACATGGGTATGAACCTTGATTCCAAGGAGCTTATTGCTGTCAACCAGGTACTTGGTTTCATTTCTGCTCATCTAATGTTCATCCTTCCCCATTTAGGCTGTGGAATTGCTTATTGATGATTTCGCCATTTGCTGGTGCAGGTTTTAATCGCATCAAGGAGTGCTTCTAAAGAAAAAAAAAAAACACAGGTACATATCATGTATCTATTCTGTCAGTTTACAATCATAGGTAATATATGATATATTGCTTTATCTAGCCTTTGACAACTTTCTTTTCTCTTCTTTCATTCTCCTCCTCCTCAAATTAAGTAAGAAGTTTTTTTTTAATTTTCCAAAAATTCCACAAACTTGTGTCATATCCTTTACCTCCCAAATGGTAAGGATATGAACTTAACTATATAACTACTGATCCGATATTCATGTGATTTAAGTAATAATGCATTAAAGGCAATACATAAAGTAGTTCCATGCCTCTATGCTTGTACATAAAGTAGTTCCATTCCTATTCTTTTTAGATTATGGTGTTGCTTTATTAGCGCAGATGCTTCTTGAACATCTAAATCATTTGAAGCAAGCTGATGCCAAGCTTAATTTGTCACAAGGCTCTCTCGAAGGGGTGTCTATGTAATGTGTTTTCTACTAAAGTTACGTCTTTATGTTTGATGAATAGAATTTTCATTTATTAATTATTTTTTAACAACACCATCTTCTGCTCCTCTCTTTATATTATATTATACCAGATTGTTGGAGAAGAGCCTTGTGACAAATCAGTTGACCAACATGAGATATTTTTTGGACCCTGATTTTTAACCAGCTTCAACGCTAACAATTAATTTTTAACCAGTGGATGAGTTTGATCCTCCATTGGAATTATCATGTCTAGGTTTCTACAGTTCCAGTTTATGCAGTCAAAGTGAGTTTGCTTTCATCCCTATTATTTTGAGCTTTATAGTACTTACCTTGCATCTCCTGAATAAATTGTTTGGAGATGCACATACGGTGATTTTTGTATTTTTCTTAGATGGTTTGAAGAGGCACCGTTTCATTATAGAAGAATAATAACGTGACTTGTATGCTACAATTTTTGGGTTTATAAATACTTTACCACTGGCTATAACTGCATCGTTCTTCTCATTCTAATGGGAGAAATTTTGTTATGCAACTTCTTCTTCCACTCTTTGCTTAGGTTCATGATTTTAAGTTTAATTATTTGATTGGCGTTAATTCCTTTTGATTGTGTGATAGCAAAGTTGCACCATAGTCATCTGACAAATGCTTATGGAAATGGAGATTGAATTTTGACGATATTTACAGTTCTATCACTTGTAAGTTGTATTTATGTGAAGAAGTTTGATTTTTGCTCTAATTTTTGGGATGGATTATCTCTACTGATGGCAAATATTTTTCATCTTGATCTATTAGTACCTCTTTATATTATTTTCGAGCACCTGAAATGTAGATGAAGATCATTTACTCCTTATCTATTGATAAGGAGTAAATAATTATGATATCTTTCCAGAAATAATTATGATAAATCTGCAATTTGTGATTTTATATATTAATTATCCTTATTTATCGTTACATAATATCGGACATTCGTTCTCTGACACATTCTAATCAGTTCATGTTGCTGATATAATTTGGTTTCCTTTGCATGCAGGTGGTATTTGATCGTGGTGGTGAGTCATAATTTTTTCCTGTATTTCTTTTTCTCTTGGATTTTGTCATTCTAAATGTTGTATTTTTAACACATTTTTTATGATTTTTATGCTTTTTCATAATTTTGGGGCTGAACCTATCATCAATTATAGATTCTGGATTGTCCCTAGGTAGGCTTGTGTGTATCCTTGGGAATTGAGTTTGCCAGAAACCAATATGCTTGCCAGACACTCCGAGTCTAGGGAAGGAGATTTAGTGAAAGCAGCTAAAAGATATCATTCCAGTAGTAGAAGAGATAGGAATTCTGATGACACAAGTATTATTGGGTTGAAGAACTATATAAATGCTCAGTATTTTGGTGAGATTGGTATTGGAACACCTTCTCAGAAGTTTACTATGATATTTGACACAGTCAGCTCCAACCTCTGGGTGCCTTCATCTAAATGCCACTTTTCAAAAATCACCTTGTGGTTCCTTCATTGCTTCTCCCTTATCATTATGGTTTATTTCAAACTAGAACACATTGAAATTTATGATATTCATCCATGAAGAACTCTTCAGATTCTAAATACCTCTATGAGTTCGTTGATCTATCTACTTGACTCATGCGAATGACAATATATTGAAAACATGTCCCCCCTCTTTTTTCATTATTGGTGCAGGAACATCTGCTGAGATTCATTATGGTACAGGAGCTATTTCAGGTTTCTTTAGCTAGAATAATGTTAGACTCGGTGATCTGTTTGTTAAAAACTAGGTAAAATTTTATTGAATGGGAACTTTTGTCGTCATCAATTTCATTTTTTGAGTCTGTCCTTGCAACATTTTCTTGTATTTATGATTTTATTGAGGCAACCAGAGAGCCTAGCATCACATTCTTGGCTGCTAAGTTTGATGGCATTATAGTTCCTGTATGGTAGGTTGCCAGGAGAAATTGGGCATGTTTTTCCAGCATGGAATCTTAAGGAACAAATTGCATTATCCATAACTTATGCAAGTTGCCATTGATTTTGTATTTCATATTGATTGAAACTACGTTTTTGGCGATATCTGATGATCATAGGTACAACATGCTTGATCAGTAAATTCTGAAAGAATCGGTTTTGAACTGCCCTTTTTAGGGATGAAATTCTTATCCAATGATGTAGTGCCTGTCTGTTAAATTGCAGTTCAATGATCTTAAAATGTTTGTCTAATTAGTCGATTATTTCATGTATGCTTATTATCTGTTTTATTTGCAAGCACTACAACTTATTATCATATAGTGGAGGATACTTTTTAATTATTAAATGTTTGCTAACTTATCTTTAAGAAATTATTTAGAAACACAACTTGATAAAGTTTGGGTAGTGAAATCAATATCATGATAACATGTTCCCTGCGCGATGCACGGGGAAGTACATGCTAGTTTGTTTGACAGCCTAGACTAGGTCCTATAGGGTGCAAAGTTTTTTGGTCAGTGGCGTGTCAGAAGAGCTGGTGCTGCTTTGTCTCATCAAAGAGTCTAATCTTTGTACAATTGTACTACTTTCCTTTTTATAAAAACAAGAAGAAAAAGAAGAAAAAGGGAGTCAGGCACTTAGTCTATACATAGGAACAAGTAAAGCATTAGCTACACTACAGTCCTTCGTTCCATCTACTATTTTTCATAGGAAAAAGGGATTCAGGCACTTGTGCTGCTTTATTTCTTTTTTATTGTTATTTTTTTAATTTGGAGAAAAGGTGGTTGCAGTCAGGCTATACAAATGAAAAAAGTTAAAAGAAACATTCAAGGTTTCGTGTCGCCACTGAATTGCTAATGGAATTAGTTAGTATCGGTTAGAATGAAGGAAAAGAAAATGATTTTGGTTGAAATGTAACTAAAACGGGACAACTGGCAAAAGGAAAAAAGAGATGGATAGATTTTCCACTCCAGCCAAGGGCACCACGTTTGAACCAAGAGACAATGGAGCGGCCACGTTCACCTCATCCTCATTCGGACAGTTCTTCCATACCAATTCTGTCATTCATTGCAGATCTAGTTTTTCTTGGACGATTAGCATAACACTAAAGGGGAGGAGAGCTTCAAATTTGTACTGTCCAATGTCTGACGATCTCCTTTATTCTCGTTCCATATTTGTTCACTTTGCTTAGTACCTTCAATCTCCAGATCTCCCTCCATCTAGAAGCCTCAGTCTCAAGCACGTTACCGCTGTTAGAGTTGGCCATGGAAACGTTTGGACACCAGTTAGTTGCTTTTTTTTTATGGAAAAGTGCTGCCATTTTTTAATCTGATAAGGCTATTTGCCGGTGCAAATCCAGTCCATGTGATGGCTTCTAGAGCAATAGTACCACATTCACAAATCTCTCTATTTGTTTATATTATTCCTTTGTTGGGACTGAATATTATTGCTTGAACTAATCATATATGGTTTTGGGGGTGTCACGTGTATTTATACCCGTGCCCGTGGGCACGGGTATAAACGGGTTAGACCACGGGTACGGGGTGCCCTGTACCTGTGGTCTCCTAAACGGGCGGGACACGAGGTGATCCCCTGGGCACCCCGCCCGTCCGTTGCACACCCCTAGTTAAAACAAGGGGAAATTAATAAAAAGATGTTAGATATCCATGTCTCCTCATAATCCTCATGATCTCATATATCCTATAGTATCTCCTATAATTATAAAATTGATTTACATTAATATTGTTAAGTTATCCCTATAGAAGACATCCTTTATTTACTTCGTAGTAATAAAAGTTCTTTTTTCTTGTTCCCTGATTCTCTCTCTTCCTTTTATCTTTTTTCCCCTTAATTTCATATCATGGTATTAGCATGAATATCTATCCCATGGTCAAATTCATAATCCACCCTACCTTCTTTACTTGATTTGATGTTGTTATATTTCTGTTTTCATATACATTATATTGAAATAGTTTGCATTGTTCTTAATTTATAAATAGTATATATGGTTTATTATACATTTTTATTGATAAAAATACTTGAAGTTCAACACATTAGAGAGAGGGAAAACTAAATGCATTTTCTAGATACAAGAATTTGTATCTATGCATGCCTCTACGAAAAAAAACTTGCCTGTGGTGGGGAAATTAAAGATTTCCAAACCTGGTTGGCATATAGGCAATCCCTTATAGCACATAGAATATTTTCAGACGCTAGATAGCAGAGCTCACCCACTCCATTTCCACCATCCCATTTGCTAGAAACTTGCTTGGTGAGTAGCTTCCCATGCAATAGTAATCACATAAACACTTTTCAGTAGTCCTCAGTTTCCAAATTATTGCCCAATATGATCGCCCAATAGCTGTATTTCCTCTTTTGATCTAGGTTTATGTACTAGTAGTTGTAAAATTGAACTCTTGTGTACTCAGAATAATCCATGTACCTCTAGCAAAGGCCTCCTGCTCCCCTAATCGGCGATTAGGAGGCTATTTCCGGAGGCCTTGGTTGCTTGGAGTCATAGAAGCTCTAATGATCTCTCTCTTAGTTTCTCTCTCTCAAACTAAATAATTTTTTTGAGCTCAGAGCCAATTTCTTTAGCTTAATGCATTATTATCATATGACAACTTCTTATCAAACCCCAAAAGCTGCAAGGTATAACAATGAAGGAAAACCCAAACCTCCAACTCCCATAACTAAAATTAATTACTTCAAGAGATTTGCCTGCCTTGAATGGGCAAATATAAGTCATACTCCAAAGTCTAAATCAGTAATCTATATAGTGGAGTCTGTAATCCCCTTAGTTTTATCCCATTAACATATCCAGTGGAAGCATTTAGAATTACTTTAGTTCGCCAAGCGTCAGCCACAGCGGAAGTTTTATCCTTGAATGACCAATGCGCCAACTGTCTTTATGGATTATATGAATTAAATCTTTCGGCTATAACTAGATCAGTTTGTTATGATGTTCATCGACGATATCTCTATACTCCAATAATGAGGAGGAGGAACATAGAGAGCATCTACATGTTGCCCTGTGTGTCTTGAGGGATCACTAGTTGTATGCTAAATTGAGCAAATGAGATTTTTAGCTCAAGGAAGTCAAGCTCCTAGGCCAAGTGGTATCTGTGGTTGTTGATCCTTGCAAGGTGGATATGGTGTTGAAATGGAAACGCCAAAGTCAGTCTCTGAGGTGAGAAGATTTGCTGGTTTAGCTGGTTATTATCAAAGATTCATTTAGGTATTCTTCCAAATAGCTATGCCATTGACCAAGTTGACCAAGAAAGATCAACTGTTCCTATGGACTACTATGTGTGAGGCAGCTTTTTAAGAGTTGAAGACCTATTTAACTTCAGCTCTAGTGCTCACAATTTCAAATCCCAATCTTCTTTATGTAGTGTATATTGTGCATCCTTGAAGGATTTGGGCTATGTTTTGATATAAAAGGGTAAGGTTGTAGCTTATGCATCACGTCAATTGAGACCCCACGAGGAGAACTATCCGATGCATGATTTTGAGTTGGCAGAAGTTGTCTTTGCCTTGAAGATATGGAGACATTACCTTTATGGCTCGTAGTTCAAGGTGTTTAGAGATCATAAGAGCTTGAAGTATCTAATGGATCAGAAGGAGTTGAACAATAGACAACGTCGATGGGTAGAGCATATGAAAGATTATGATTTTGAGCTTAAATACCATCCTGGCAAAGCCAATATGGTAGCAGATGCTCTAAGTACAAAGACAGTTCATGTCTTTTAGATGAGTTTGAATGAGCATCATACCTTGGAAGATTTTGACTTCTATCAAAACCTTCGAGCACCACAAATGGAGGATACCCATTTATTTCGCATTACAGAAAAGCTTGAGAATGGAGTTGTACCTGATTATGACATTGGAAATGAGGGGATCCTGAGGTTTAAAAAGAGAATATGTGTTCCCAATAATGGAGAGATTAAGAACATAATTTTGGAAGAGGCCCATCGTAATTGATATGACATGTATCCGGGGATCACCAAGATGTATAGTGACCTAAAATGAGATTATTGGTCACCAGGTTATTGCAAGTGCTTAACTTGTCAAAAAGTTAAGATCGAACACCAGAGGTCGCCAGGTTATTGCACAGTTTAGATGTTCCCCAATGGAAGGGGGACATCATATCCATGGATTTTGTCAAGGGGTTACCTCCAACTCGACTAAGCATGATGCGATTTGGGTGATTGGGGATCGGTTGACCAAGTCTGCTCATTTTCTACCTGCCAGAGTGGATGAATCTTTGAATGTTTTGGCTATAAAGTATAAAAATGAGATTGTCAGGTTGTAGGGGTGCCTGTGAGAATCGTGTCAAACTGTGACCCAAGATTCACATCCAATTTTTGGAGGTCATTACAGGAAGCCATGGGAACCAAGTTGAAGTACAACACTGTTGGAAATTGTGCCCTAGGGGCCAATCATTGTACCTCAGAGATTATTTTATATTAATATATTTTTTCCATTTAATTATTATAGTTTTGCATGTTTATTATGATAATTGCATCCATAGACGAATTATGAATATTGTCTTAAATGTCCCTGGTTGGTTGTCTATGCGGGAGCATAGATAAAGTAAGACCAATATGACTTTGATGAGGTATGGAGATAAGAGTCAAAGTCATAAGCACTTGTAATAGTACAAGGTGTTGGGCTGACCCACTATAAGAATGTTGCATGTATTAAGTCATTAGCTTATCTCATATGTAATTACGTCACAATGCCCGTTGACCTGAGATCATCATGGATTCCTACATGAGAGTCGCTAAGTTTTTACTTAGCCAAAAGTCACCTTTGATCGGGTGATGATAACGGCTATAATCTTTCATGTGGAGGAATGTGAATGATCAAGATGAGATTTGTCCCTCACATTAGTTGAGAGATATTATTAGGCCCTTTGATTGTTGATACCTTGTTTTGATGATAATAAAAACCCTAAATCATGGCATAAATTGGGATATGATTTAATGATTTTGAAAATATGCTGGATCTGTCAGAAGAGTTTGAAAACTCGAGCCCAGGTTTTGCAAATTCAAGTTTTGTAAGTATTTTTCAAAACAAATATTGAAATTGGAAGTTTTGAAAAAAAAAATTTGTGATCAAGTTCAAGAACTCGAGTTCCAAGTTTCTCAAAACTCGTGTTTCACAACCGTGTCACTGAACTTGAAGTTAAAACTTGAGGTTCCAGCTTCAAGTTTTCCAATCACGTTATAGAACTCGAGTTCCAAGTTGTTTAAAACTCGAGTTTCACAACTGTTTTTAACATCACGTTATAAAACTCGAGTTCTAGGTTTTTCAGAACTCGAGTTCCATAACTGGTCCACAAAACTATTGGAAATTGTGCTCTAGGGCCAATCATTGTACTCCACACATTATTTATTTTAATGAATTTTCTCCATTCAATTATAATAACTTTTGCATGTTTATTATGATAATTGCATCCATGGGCAAATTATGAATATTATCATAAATGTCCCTGGTCGGTTATCTATGTGGGAACAAAAATAAAGTAAGACCAGTATGACTTTGATAAGGTATGGAGATACGAGTCAAAGTCTTAGGCACTTGTAAGAGTACAAGGTGCTGTACTGACCCGCTATGAGAAAGCTGCATGGATTAAGTCATTAGCTTATCTCATATGTGATCACGTCACAATGCCCTTTGACCTGAGATCATCATGGATTCCTGCATGAAAGTAACTAAGCTTTGACCTAGTCCAAAGTCACCTTTGACCGGGTGATGATAAAGGTTATAATTGGGGTTAAGGGTTTTCATGTGGAGGAATATGAGTGATCAAGATGGGATTTGTCCCTCACATTAGTCGAGAGATATTACTAGGCCCCTCGATGAGTGAGTCTGAGAAATGTATGGCCATACTTTAACGAAAAGGAGTTTTCGTTTCTTTGATCAGACTACTCAGGGATCAAGAAATTAATGGTCAGGAATAGGAGGATGATGTCATCCATGCCTCATCCTTGACCGAGATATCGCATGACAAAAGGGACATGATGTGGTTGCATAAAAGGTTACGTCGTGTTAACGATCCCCGTATGATTTGGGTAGTTGTAATGTTTTGCTAGAGACCGCTTGCAACTTGTGGGCTTGTGGTGAGATTAGCCCATTGCCAACTTTATGTGGGCCTACAGGGTCGCACGTAAGAATAGCCCAATATGAGATTTTATTTCTGGGGTTTATTTGAATTTTAAATATATATGTGTATATATATGTTGAAATTCGAAATTGCACAATATTATGTAAATAATGTTTGTGTGTGTTAGTTTAATATTTAATTTATTTGATAAATTAAATAACTAGCATTAATTTAATTTATAAAGATAAATTAAATTCGTTGGCTCATTATTTGGATTAATTAAAATGATATGATTTGATCAGATCAATTTAATCCAAATTAAGATTGCAAAATTCGAATTTCACATTTTGAATTTCAAGATTAATCAAGATTAGATCTTGAATATCTTTTGAAATTCAAATTTCAAGATTATATCTTGAATATCTTTTGAATTTCAAATTTTGAATTTCAAGATTAGATCTTGAATATCTTTTGAAATTCAAATTTCAAGATTAGATCTTGAATATCATTTCAAATTTCGAATTTCAAGATTAATCAAGATTGGATTTTGAATATCTTTTGAAATTCAATTTTCAAGATTAAGCTTAAATCTTGAATATCCTTTTGAAATTAGAATTTCAAGATTAATCTGAGATATCATTTGGATTTCAAATTTCAAGATTGATAAGATTGATTTTGAAATTCAAATTCGGATTTTTCGAGATTAATAAAAGATTAATCTTGGATTATGATGCACTCCATGAGCTTTATAAATATGAGTGCTCGTGAACAGTAGAGGCATCCCATTCTGAATTTGAATTCGCTCTTGAGCCACGAAACCCTAGAGAGAGAGTGAAACGAAGAGGCGCTAGCACGCTGCTATTGTTAGAGACTGTTCGCGTGGATATCGGTAGAGGGAGACGATCGAAAGAACGTCGACTCCTCGTGATCTGAAGCAAGAGCGCGGAAGGTTGTGTAATCTAAAGAGATCCAGACGCAAAGAAAGGGACGATCTCGAAACGCAAAAGGTATGCCTTCATCTCCTCAATCTAAACACCTTTGACAGATCCGTATTTGGGATTAGAAAAATTTTAAATTCCGCTTCGTGTAAGTTCTAAAATCCTAACAATTTTTGGGTTAGGGTTTTGATGAAGTTGAGTTTTGTTAATGCAAGGTTATGGGAATGTAGAGGAATGTTTATTGAGGATCTTATCGATTTAGATTTTTTATTTGGATCCATTATAATTTTATAATGACGTTTCCTTTGATTTTAGGCTCAAAACTTCCTTTTCTGGACTTAGGAATCAATCAAAATGTTGTTGAGCAATTTTATCTTGGTTTGGCAATATCATTATGCGACCCAAAGTGTTAAGGGAATTTATTTAAAGTCACATGAAAATTTTGGCTATTATGACATTGATATGTAATTAAATTAATTGTCTAATTGGATGTATTTGTGGTGATGTAAGATTGGGTTGTGGAATTGTGGTGGTGGTAGTATATTTTACTTCAGCGTGAGGTAACCTCTTTCCAATCATTATGCACATTTGGAACATGTTGTAAGTGATTTTGTATTTATTGTGATTAAAATGTTATTATTTGATAAGCCTCGCATTAATACTATTAGAATGCATTGTGAAATATGAAGTTAAAGAATTGATGTGATAAAATGACTATGTCTGCCGAGCTTTTGATCAATATGCTTGTAATACCATTGTGGCTTTTGAGCATAAAGCTAGTGAATAAGAAATGCAGTAGCATATTTTTGTGTGTGTGTCATTGATGACAATTCGTGTTTATGCCTTACTCAAGTGTTAGAGAATGACTATGGTGATATTGGGAGAGGAGGATGTTGTTATTGAAGGGAGCCTATAAAAGGGGAAAATAAGGGGTGAATATCTAGCATGCTTAAAGAGGAAATAAGGATGAAGGACTTCCGGTTGTACACCGAATAATCCTAGGCCCATTGTATTACTAGGGCCCATGACACCCCGTTGTTGCTAAGGGAAGAACCCATGGTCTGAACTTGTTCTTTGTGGACTGTTAGCTTTTTGGGTAGCTACCAGTTGTATAGGACAACCTCAGCCCATAGGTTCAGTCATATGAAATTAAATGGGGAGTTACAAAGGAGAATCAGTGATTAAGATAAGTGATAGTGTTATTATTGATTCAATTGTTCTTTGTGATCATTGTGGAACATTTACTTTGATGATGATGATTTTAATATTGAAATATTTATATCTATATTTTGTTAAATGTGAGCAGAGACAATTGCGAGCTATTTGGAAAATTGAACATTATTTGTGAAATATCCGTTTTATGTGAAATTAATTCTCTATCTCTCATTAGTACTCACTTATATGCCTTTTAGGTTGGTTTGCTGGGACTTTTATCTTATCTTGTTATTATTAACATTTTTTAGCTGATATCTCATGTGCTGGGAATTCTGGAAAGACTCCAGAGGCTTAAGTTTTGCTATAATCTTTGTATAGCCACATCCTTTTTGTATATGTGATGCATTGATGTATATTGTTACTATTATAGGGCTCATCTTTCTATTACACTTAATTTAGACTCTTGATAATATATTTGTGTAAAAAAATACTATTAGAGGATAAGAGGGTTATCCTTGTTAGCACAGTAATATTTTGGTGGATCTACTAAATGAAATTGGGATTATCTACAGGAATGCATTTGATGTTGAACAAGTTGACATTGGGCCATCAATTTGATTTTATTTAATGGAATTTGAAAGTTGGTTTATTCAATTTGTTATTAATAGTAAATTTTAAAGTGTTGTTTATTGAGGTAGGTAACTCACTACTAGAAAATCACAAATTAGCGAGGAAAATTAGCGGCGACTTTAAAATTCCTCTCTAAATAGCCCAATTAGCAAGGAATTTAGTGAGGAATATTAAATTTCTCTCTAATGTCCAAATTAGCGAGGAAAATTAGCGACGACGTGGACATTCCTCTATAAAATTTTCAATTAGTGAAGAATATTAAATTCCTCTCTAATTTTCCAAATTTGCAAGGAAAATTAGCGACGACTTGAATATTCCTCTCTAAAATGACAAATTAGCGAGGAATTTAGCAAAGAATATTAAATTCCTCTCTAATTTTTTAAATTAGCAAGGAAAATTAGTGACGACTTAGCTATTCCTCTCTAAAATACCCAATTCGCGAGGAATTTAGCGAGAAATATTATATTCCTCCCTAATTTTTCAAATTAATGAGGACAATTTTTTACTATAATTTTGAGTTATCCATATTAATTTTTAGTATGAAATTTTGGAGGGATAAAGGAGTTAATATATTTAGTTTTTTCAATTTCTCTCTTATATTGTTTAAATTTTGGAGGACAAACACACATGATTACTTTCTCTCTTATTTCAATTTTTCTCCAATTTCAATTTCCCATCCACTTTCCCTCTTATTTTTTTTGGTCTAATTGTCCAAGAGTAAAATTGCCGCGCCATTCTGAAGTCTCCAACGCGAAGACACCACAAGCATTTTACCAAATCTCCAGCCCTAACTGCACGAAGATGCCATCTGAAATCGCCAAGACCTAACCCCCCGAGAGCTTGGCCACTCCGCCTGCAGCAAGAGCTCGGCCACTCCATCCGGTCTCGTCTTCGTGCGTCTTCATCTTTATCTCAGTGGGTCGGCCACTTTCCCTCTTATTCTCACTGCACGAAGGCGCATAGTATGAGGAACTGCCGGGGTATAGTATGAGGAACTTTCCCTCTTATTCTCACTTCAGTGGGTCGGCCATCTGAAATCGCCAAGCCCTAACCCCTTCTCATCTGTAGGGGTATAGTAGCCTGAGATTTGGCAAGGGAAAAGGCAACCCCTTCTCATCTGCTGGGGTATAGCATGAGGAACTGAAGTTTTTAATTCTGTTCTAATCAATTTTTTAGTTATGCTAAACTCATTTTTCATTCTGTGATTATTTTTCAGCTTCTTGTTTTAATTTCTCTGAATTTCGGTTCAGTCTTCCGGCCGGATATCTATGACTGTTGCCGTTAATGTCTCTCAATTTGAGGGCATTCCAATGGCTTCTCCTGATCCAATTCTTGGAGTTTCTAAAGCATTTAGAGCTGACATGAATGAAGTCAAGCTCAATCTGGGAGTTGGGCCTATAGAACTGAAGATCTACAGCCTTATGTGCTTAATGTTGTCAAGAAGGTCAGTGTTGCGTTTTAATGTATGAGCAATGGACATCCCCCCTTTTTTAACATTACTATTTCACTTCTCATATATTTGTTCCCAACTTTACTTCTTGCTGAGTGTTCCGAATCATTGTTTTAAATAGGGCTTTTTTTTAATTTTTCTAGGCAGAGAATCTTATGCTGGAACGAGGAGAAAACAAAGAGGTATATTGCTTTACATTATTAGCTTTTCTCTATGATCTAAAGCTATTTTCATTTGGATTATTGATCACAATCCAATTTTTATTTCCAGTAGCTACCCATTGAGGGTTTAACTGCATTTAATAAGGCAACTGCGGAGTTATTACTTGGAGCGGACAACCCTGTGATCAAACAACAAAGAGTATGCAATGGATTCAGAAAATATAGATGTCTTAATTATATTATATTCATTCAGTATAATTTATAAGTAGGAAATAATTACCCAAGCTTGATAAGACATCAATATTTTCTTGAGAGGGAGCTGAATTGGGTTTCTCTCTTCAAGTTTTTGTGCAGAATGTGATTAAGCTGTATGACAAATACCTAGCATATGTGAATGACTGTTTTCAGAATCATTCATTCCATAAGGTTTTGATCTGTTTGAAATGGTCATGTAGGAAGTAGGATAATTATATTGTTATATGACTGGAAAGTGTTTTGATCATGTTTTGTGACAAGCTTATGGAAAATGATATGTTTTGACTGGAAATGGTCATGTAGAAAGTAGGATAATCATGTATCACCTTTTTACGACAACATTCTTAAGAAAGGAGGAAGTGAAAAATTGAGTGATGAAGCAATTGAAGATACTCTTGAAAAGGTTTGCAGTAATGTAAATGTGCCATTTGCTTCTGTAAACCAGATTCTTGACTTTTTTTGCTGGTCTATGTGCAGATGGTCAAGCTGCTTGCCTACATTAGTGACAAAGACATTTTTGCTGAATTCTACAGGTAAATCAAAGGAGAAAAGGAAATTACGTTGATGGTTAAGTTTTATTATTGCTTTTCTGGGTTGTTCTATCTTTTTTCTTAACTTTATTTGTTCATTTCTCTTATAAATCAGACAAGTTGTTCTAATAACTATTAAGTTCATCAATTGTTAGCAACTATGTTCTAAAAAGTTGCCGCTATTATTTTTAGATTCATTTCCAAGAATAAGTTCAGGGTTGCCTCTAAAAAGTTATTTCTTTTCATTTATTTGAAATAGAACTAGAAGTAGCTAGTGTTGGCACTCATACACTGCTGGAAATATCAAAATTCACAAAAACATCTGTTTGTAGTTTATTTTGGTTGAAATGTGTTTTAAACTCTGCTTATTTTAAGTTAGTCAATCCAGTTATGTTTCTTTTATTCTCTTTCTCACAATTCTATTTTATTTTATTTTCCAAATTTTACTTATTTTCAGGTTCAAACCTTGTTAAAAGCGTGGAAATACACATCCGCTGATCAATTTCTGCACTGTCTACCTCTCCATCATATCCATGAAAATTTTAATGTTTATTTTGACAGCAATTCATTTTGATTAAGCATGTTATCATCTTTGGTTTTTTGTTGGAGATTATACTATTATGATTTCAATCCTTAACCTGTACTATACATGTTCATGGACTTTTCAATGCTTTGTTGGCCCCACTTTATGCAAGTTCCACGATAATTTCACTGGAAAATTAAGAAGGATAACTTCTTTCCCAGTCTATACATAAGACATTGAGTATTGACCACCTCTCTAAGCAGTCAACATACCTCATTGTCAATCAAAATTTAATGTGATTAGGAAACGGAAGGATTAAAAATGACTTTAACTGCTGGCTTAAATTAAGAAGCTGAATATATTTTTACATTCTCCTCAAAATGAGCATGCTAAACTAATTATTTATAAATGACTTTAACTGCTGGCTGGCATTATGTGGATGTGGTTGTGTGAGTGTGAAACATTTCTTACAATGTGCTTGGAGAAGGCAAACTTTGCAAACTTATTGGTGTTTAATGTGTTGTTAAGTTCTCTTATTTACAAAATTAGTATGAAGAGCATGTGTCCTTTCATGTTCTATGATGAAAATCCATTTCATGTTCTGTGATGCTTAATATATAAAATTGCTGATAATGATTTTGATTATTTTATGTTATACTTGGTGCTTTCTTTCTAAATGAGTGATATTCATTTTGGGATGCAATAATCAATTTTCATCCCCAGATTTTTATATGGATGGGTGACAACATATATGGAGATTCTAAGCAACCTTTTAAAATCTTTGGACTAGAAAGGATAGTTGGGCCATGGATGAATATTCCACGATTTTTCCTTGCCTCTCAGCACGAAATGGAGGAAAAATACAGGGAAGCCAAGACCAATCCTGGCTATTCTCAACTCTGAGAAAAAGCTGAGTTGCTTCATCCTTAGCTTTTGTTCTCTTTTGTGTGTAGAGATTCTCAACTCGAAGGAGGTCTTTACCTATGCCAAGGAAAGTCAGTAGGGAGGACATGAGCAACAGAAAGGTTGTTGTAGTTGCTTTGCAATTTGTTTCATGCATCTTTTGTATTATATGTTCACTACAATTTGTCTATCCTCTAGTTGATTTATTTTGATTTTCGGATCGTTGTCATTTTGTTTTAAAATATTTACACCTTTTCTGTTTTACTTTCTTTCATGGTAATGCTAGCAGTTTTGGTACAGCAAAGAAAATAAGCAGAATACCAAGTAAGAAGCCAGGATATTGATAAACATTAATGCTTCTCAACATGCTCTGCCTCAACCTACACTGAATGTAGATTTTGTCGGGACGCCTGGATTTGAAGAACTGTCAATTGTGTAGTAGAACAAAAGATGTCAGAGATGATATTTTCTATACGGCAGAACATTTTTGGGGCTATTCGATCTTTATATATATATATATATATTTTAACTTTTAAGACTTATTAGACATCAAAATGTATGCTTATAATTAAAAATACTATGTACTTGATATTATTATTAAAAATTTGATTATTTGGTCAATTGTGTGATTAAATGGGATTTGTTTATTAAATAATTTTGTAAATGCGTAGTTGATTTATATCTAAAATCAGCGGTGGATTCAGCGATAAAATTGTCAAATATGATGATCCTAAAAACATATAATTGCCCATTTAACGATAGAATATAATGCATTTAGCGACGGACAAATATAGAATAATATTACCATTTTAGTGATGGAAGTTGCTGATTTAGCGACGGAAGAGTTCGTTGCTAAATTAGCAATGGAATCTGGTCATCGCTAAATTAGCGACGGAAACTGGTCCTCGCTAAATTTTAGCGACCCTCGAATTAGCGATGGATTTAGCGACAGACTTTATCCGTCGCTAAATCCGTTTTAGCGACGGAATTCGGCCATTTAGCGATGGAATTTTCCGTCGCTAAATGGTTGTTTTCTTGTAGTAACTAGTCAAGCAAGTCCATTGTTATACTCTGGTTGTTCATCCATCTATAATGCTCTTCTATTTATAATTGAAAAGCAATTAATAGCTATTAGAGAGGGCAATGCTCCTGTTAGATTCAGCTTCAACATTCAAACTTTGCATTAAATGCTCCTGATATAAAGTAGTTTTCCATTGAAGAAATTAACCTGTTGAGTGTTAAACTTAGATGTATAATCTAAGAGCTAGCCTGAAGGAAGAAAGATTAGATAAACATTCATGATGCTCGACAAGCTTTGGAGAAGTCAAGAATGATTTGGGAAAGATTTTGGAAAAGATCAAAGTACTGATGTCAAAAAGTAATTTATCAGAGAGAAAGTTGACTTGATCAAGTTTGCCATGACTCGAGCAAACATTTGATTCTCTAGATGTAAGATCTTGAGTGTTTGAAACTTTACTCCAGCGAATGTTGAAAAGAGAGTAAATTGAAGTTCACTTGGAGCTTATTCGAGCAAGTTGAAAAGGAATTTCAAGAATATCTTAATCAGGCAATGACTTCAACTAATTGGATGAGTGACTCGACCAAAAACAAAGATGAGTGGACCATAATTTTGGGAATGTCATCATTCAACCAAAAACAAGTAACATTCTGGTTTTGAACGATGTCGTCTATTCTTTTTAATACCAAATCCTTAATCTTTTTTGTTGTTGGAGCAAGATGATTGGACTATATTCAACCAAAATAAAAATGATTGGCTAAATATACCATGAATTTATAATTAGATGATAATAAACAATAAAACACATTCTATTTCTTGCCAGAGAACTTGACATAATTTATATAAAAAAATTTAAGTGAAAGCTTAAAAAAATGGCATCAAATCACTTAGTTTATTAAAAAGGTTAAAGAAAAAAATTAATATTTTCGCCCACACATGAGATTATTTTTCTTTTGAACTGACACACATGTGATTAAGATTCTACTCAATTACAAAGTTTTCACAGAATTTCAAGATAACGTTAGCAAGAAAAAACATAAAAAGAATTTCAAGAGAACCCCAGGCTCCCATATATGCATATATGCAACCATAATTCAAAATTCACCTGATAAATCATAACACTTGTTTCCTTGTCCAAAATAAAATAAAATAAATATTGATTTTTAATTTTTTTAATAGGAATGTCTGATATTCTTTTACCAAATCTACTGATGTTTTTTTAGGGTGAAACTTAACGTTCATATTGGAGCGTAATGATTGGGCCGTAATTTTCTTAAGCTTATTATTGCATTTAGAAAATAATACCCGCTTTACTCTCAGCATTAGATTGTTCCAAAGAGACAAGACACGTGGCGGGTACAATATAACAAATCTAAGAGAGTTGTAGTTTATAATAATTGAACCAAACGACAACGGTCCTCAAACGGTCATGTCTCCGCTTAAAATAAGAGTTACACAGTTATAAGATCCCTTAAAAGAACTAATATGTCTGTCTTAAAATTTTAAAATTTCCTGTTGACAAAATCATATTTCAATAGAAAATTAAATTATCTTATTTACAACTTAAATTTTACATATATTATTTTTTTGTTTGCAAACAAATTTTACATTGATTATTTCACCATATATTTTGCCATATAAATCATTTGAAATCATGATCATATCACATCATTTACATGAAACATATTTGCTGAACTTTGTATAGTGTTTGTGGTGAATAATCAGTTTTATAAATTTTCTATGACTATTTAATATTTTTTATTATTAAGTGAAATTTAATGTTATAACGTTCAACTAAATTAGAGATATTGAGTAAAATCAAATTCATTCCCTTCAATTAATCTCTCCACCAAACTTCAAACTATCCTTAATAAAACACTAAGGTTACGTTTGGTACCATGGAATTTGGAGGCATGGATATGAAAATGGAATTGATTTCCATATCCATGCATGTTTGGTACCATGGAATTGGCTTCCACATGGAAGCCAATTCCACCAAAATCATGGATTTACAATTCCATCTCAAAAGCTTGGATTTGTAAATCCATGGAGATAATTCCATCTAAATTTTTTTAAAAAAAAAATTAATTTGATTTAGATAGTTTTAAAAGTTAAAAAAAAAGATTTTTTAATTTAGAAGGGCTTTTAGGTCTTTTCATCTAAAAATCATACCTCATTTCTATGACATACCAAACATACTTTTAAACCTCATTTCCATTTCCATTTCCACATCCATTTCCATATCCATCGAAATAAATTCTGCGTACCAAATGAGGCATTAATTTGAAAATATTAAAAGACCAGTAAATTAGGTTAATGTAGAATATATTGTAATAGCTTTCTAAAAGATATATGTATGTTTTATTTTATAAATCAGGTTATAAATCAAATAAAATGATTTAAAAAATAATAAATATAAATAATTTAAAGTAATTTATTTAGCTAATTAATATTTTTAAATTAATCAATTATCTCTTATATTAAGAACATGAATTATAACTTTTTATTAATATATTGAAAATCATATTGAATATAAGGCTATTGATTAATTATTATTTTTAGAATATTGTTGTGTAACTATTCCAAAATTTTCAGTAACTACACCGGCTACTAACTATTCACTTTTGCAACTTCCCAATTATTCTCTGTGGCTACTGGCTACCTCCAGTCCATCATTCGTAATTACAATTCTACCCCCACCTCATTTCCAGTTTCATGCTCCACGACGCCTCCACCTTCCACTCCGCGCACCAATACTGCCACTACGTATCTCTATATAACTCCACGTTTCGACTTCACTTCACCTTATTAACTGCTCTTCCCTCTCTCTGAAACAAAGCATGGATTCTCCTTCATTCTTCTTCTTCTTGTTCTTAACCCTCTTCTCTCTACTTTTAGCTCCATCAAGTATGTACAATATAATCAGATATAAGCTGTCGTTTTAATCGATAGAGCTCAAAATTTTCTGATAACTGTGCTGAATTAGCTTCGGTTTTGGTGTGTTTTGCAGATGCCGGATCTTTTGGAATCAACTATGGAAGAGTAGCCAATGACCTACCACCGCCGTCCAAGGTGGTGGAGCTTCTCAAATCTCAGGGTCTCACTCGTGTGAAGCTCTATGACACTGACGCCGACGTCCTCAACGCCCTTGCAAACTCCGGCATCTCCGTCGTTGTCGCTCTCCCCAACGAGCTCCTATCCGCCGCCGCAGCAGACCAATCATTCACCGACGCTTGGGTCCAAGACAACATCTCCCTTTACTACCCCGCCACCCAAATCGAAGCCATCGCCGTCGGGAACGAAGTCTTCGTCGATCCAAAGAACACCACACAGTTCCTCGTGCCCGCCATGAAGAACGTTTACGCTTCACTAATTAAACAAAACATAAGCTACGGCATTAAAGTTTCTTCACCCATTGCTCTCTCCGCTCTGCAATCATCGTACCCGAGTTCAGCAGGATCCTTCAAGTCCGAATTAATCGAACCCGTGATCAAACCCATGTTGGATTTCCTTCGCGGAACCGGGTCGTATCTGATGGTGAACGCGTATCCATTCTTTGCTTATTCGGCGAATGCTGATAAGATCTCTCTGGACTATGCACTGTTCAAGGAGAACCCGGGCGTGGTGGATTCGGGTAACGGGTTGACATATCACAGCCTGTTCGACGCGGAGGTCGACGCCGTTTTCGCGGCCATGTCAGCTCTGCAATACGACGACGTAAAGATGGTCGTTTCAGAGACAGGGTGGCCCACCAAGGGAGACGAGGAAGAGGTTGGTGCCAGCGAGGACAATGCAGCGTCGTATAACGGCAACCTTGTGCGACGTGTGCTAACGGGAAGTGGGACCCCCTTGAGGCCAAATGATCCACTGGATGTTTTTCTCTTCGCTTTGTTCAATGAAAACGAGAAACCCGGTCCCACTTCGGAGAGAAACTACGGGTTGTTTTATCCCAACGAACAGAAGGTGTACAACATTCAGTGGACACTAGGGGAGCTTAAGGACGTCGGCGAGTCGGCACTGTCGTTAAAAGTCGAGAAGAGTACATTTCCGGTGACCGGAGGAGAGAAGGTGAAAACCACGTCTATTCATGGCCAGACTTGGTGTGTGGCTAATGTACAAGCTGGGGAGGAGAGGCTGAAAGCCGCGCTTGATTATGCTTGTGGGGAGGGAGGCGCTGATTGCCGTCCGATTCACGAAGGTTACACGTGTTACAATCCTAACACGTTAGAGGCACATGCATCGTACGCCTTCAATAGTTATTATCAGAGGAAGTCACGTGGAGCTGGCACGTGCGACTTTGGTGGTGCTGCCTTCATGGTCACGCAGTCTCCCAGTAAGTGTCTCTTTCTCTCAATCCCCAAATTTTTAACTTTTTAATTCATTATACTTCTCTTATAATCCTTTTTCAATTATTACTCGTAGAAATTATATCATAAATCTATAAGCATATAAATATATGACATTATAATGTGGGATGCAGGATATGGAAATTGTGTATTCCCCACAAGATACTGAAAGATGGTGATATTGAAGAAGTTGAATTGGATCGGTTGAGTTTTAGCTTTTATTAAATTTTTTAACTTAAACTTCTATTTTATTATTTAAGGATGAGTAGGTTCACTTGATCATCAATTTGTTTGTAATTATGCGTATTTTATACAAATAGTTATTCCTTTAATGTATGACCAAATCCGACAACTTTGCATTCAGACTTGAAATATTTTATTTTGAAATATTTTAAAGTATTCTAACTTTAAAAATAAATTTTCAATTTATATCTCAATCCTATAACTTATTATGTACTCTATCTTTATTATTTAATATGAATCATCTTTCATTTTCTTAAAAAAAGAAAGAGAGTGAATATAATACACTTCAATTAATATTTTGATTTTTAATTTGTAATTAAAACTTGTTGAACTCCAGACGGCTTGACATCCAAAAGCTACGCATTGTTAGCCGAAGTTTAGCTTCAAGGGAGATATTGAAATGATGCCCCTAAAAGGCTAAAAAATTAAAGTATTTTATATTAAAGCGAACGAAATTATTAAACAATAAAATTAAAATAAGAACAAATCATATAAATATCTTTTAAATTTTGACGGGAAAAAATATTTTAAATTTTATTACAATAAAATTCTGATATTTATTAGGTTAAAATTTAATAATTGTTATTAAAAGTTTTCATTCGATTACGTACACCAATCTCCTAGTTTATGAAATATTAGTGTAAATTAAAAAACGAAATATCTTTGCAGTTTTATATAACCTACACTATGTTGCGCTGCACGTTGACATGTAAGCCTAGCGTATATATTTTTTGACAAAAACAAATGAATTACATGCAAAGTAAGAAAGTAAGGTATGGAGGAGAGATGGAGGCTAAAAAGAATAAGGGAACTATTTTGCATTCTTTCCTGGCATCACAACACAAATGACATGCTCTATTTATAGGCATAGTTTTGAGAAATAATTACACACTTTGAGTGCCACATCATCCATATCATGTCCAATGAAAATGTTTCAAGTATTCCATATTATGGATCTTATATCCCATAAATTTCTTCTAATTATTTTTATTTTTCTATAATAAACATCTATTATAATGGGTTATGGAAAAAAGGAAAATAATCAGGAGAAATTTATGAAATATGTAATCCACAATTGAGGACACTTGGAACATTTTTATTGGATAGAACATGGATGGCATGGCACTCTAAGAGTATATAAGTATTTCTCCATAGTTTTGTACATAAATTACACTCATATATTTAAACAATAAATAATAGATAATGGGTGTGTTTAGGAATTCCGTTGGGAAAACGATCACAGATTCCGAGGTAAATATGTGAGAGGAGTTTTGTCTCTGCTTACGTGAAAATAACTTTTGGGGAGGCAAACGACCTCCCCAAACAAGCCCAATAAAAGGGAAATACTATAAAAAGAACCTGGAAAATGCAAATGAATAAAAAGGGACCAATATGCCATTTACGAAATTTAAAGTAAATTACCAAAATACCCTCCTATCATTTATAATGGAAATAGCTAATGAAGAAAAACGAAACATTCCTCCCATTTCAACTCCAAATTTGATAAATGACCTATGTCTAGAAAGCCTTTTAAGTCCTCTTTGTAATGTAGCATGAATCAGATCCAAAGACATTTTAGGCAGAGAGTTATGTTCAAATAAATAAAGTATAGTTTGGAATGTAGTGCATATTTCAAGCATCAGCTTCCTTCATTCATATCTCTTTTGTATGAAGATCTAAAATCATGAAATTTATGTCTATGACCGCCTTTTATGTCTAGCTTTATATGAAACAAGTTTTACATCTATCGTACTTGTGGTTTAGATATGATCAAAATATCGAAGATATATCATGTTGGACGTCAAACAAAGCTTAATAGAGTATGCTGAAATTTAATCCTCATTTGAATGTGTAAGTGATTCATTCAAATGATCTATGAAAAATTTCAATACTCATCTTGAAGATTGTTTTGGATATACTGAAGATGAGACCTTCATTTAAATAAGCAAATCTTTCATTCGAATGGGCTTCTGAATCAATATCCTTATGTCAACTTCAAATAGATGTAACTTCTTCATTTCAACTCTAAATTTGAAAAATGACACATGCCCAAAAAGCCTGTTATGTCCTCTTTATAATGTATTAAGAATCAGATCCAAATATATTTTAGGCAAAGAGTTATGATCAAATAAATAAAGTTTAGTGTGGAATGTAGTGCAGATTTCAAGTATCAATTTCTTTCATTCACATCTCATTCATTTGAAGCTCTAAAATCTTGTAATTTATGTCTATGAATCACCTTTTAAGTTTAATTTCATATGAAATAATTTTTACATCAATCAAAGTTGAGGTTTGAGATATATAATCAAAATACCAAAGCAAGAAATTTCATTGCTTACTACAGTGTGATTGCTCACTTCAGTCGAACGAAGCCTCGGTTTTTTGATCATATCTCTGAAACCACATATCTGATTAATGTGAAACTTGTTTCAAATGAAACTAGACTTGCAAGGAAGTTCAGAGACATAATTTTCACGATTTTAAAGCTTCATATGGAAGAGATATGAATGAAGGATTTTGATGCTTGAAATCTATACTACACTCCAGATCAAACTTTATTTATTTGATCATAACTCTCTACCTAAAATGTAGTCGAAACTGATTCTTGCTTTATTACAAAGAAGACTTAAAGGACTTTCTAGAAATATGCCATTTGTCAAATTTGGAGTTGAAGTGAAGAAGTACTACTAGTTAAAGTTGACCTAAGGATATTGATTCAGAAGCTCATTCAAATGAAGGTCTCATCTTTAGCATATCCGAATAAGCCTTTAAAATGAGTATTGAAATTTTTCATAGGCTATTTGAAAGAACCACTTACTCATTCAAATGAGGATCCAATTTTAGCATACTCTATTTAGCTTTGTTTCATATCCAACCTGACATATCTTGGGTATTTTGATCATATCTCTCAAACCACAACTCTTATTGATGTGAAATTTGTTTCATATGAAACTATACTAAAGGTGGTTCATAGACATAAAATCATGGTTTTAGAGCTTTAGATGAAAGAGATATGAATGAAGGCGGTTGATGCTCTAAATCTGCTTTACATTCCAAACCATACTTTATTTATTTGACACAACTCTTTGCCTAAAATGTCTTTGGATCATGATTCTTGCTGCATTACAAAGATGATTTAAAGGGATTCTAGGCATATGTCATTTGTCAAATTTGGAATTGAAATGAAGAATTTTCAACTATTTGAAGTTGGCCTTTTAATTGATTTAGAAGCTCATTCGAATGAAAGGTTTGTTCATTCGAATGAAGATCTCATCTTTAGAATATCCGAATGAACCTTCAAGATAAGCATTGAAATTCTTTAAAGATTATTTGAATGAACCTAATTACTTATTGGAATGAAGACTTTATCCTCTAAATATCTGAATGAGCCTTCGCGATGAGCATTAAAATTTTATTGTCTTTCGAATGAACTCATTTACTCATTTGAATGAAGACTTTATTTTCAAGATGAATATTGAAATTTTTGGAAGCTCATTCTAATGAAGACCTCATCTTCTAGATATCCCAATGAGCCTTCAAGATATGTATTAAAACTTTTAATACTCATTCGAATGAAACCATATTGTCATTTGAATGAGGGACTCTTTTTCAAATATATTTCCATTCAAATAAAGGACTATATCTCATTCAGGACTTACAGCTTTGTATTTTTACTTTGAGGATTGGAATAAGCTTACCCTAATTGACAGTTAGGCTATCTAAAGAAATAGTCAAGAGTACTCTCTCTGTACTAATTAATCATCTTGAGGACATTCTCTTATCTTAAACCCACTCCCAATAATGTCATTCCCGTATTTCCAAGAGTAGTATAACATTTATGACTCTGAGCTTCTTCATAAAGCTTCTTTACTGAGGTCTACTATAATCTTATACGCGTTAATACCATTCTGTAGGGTTAGTCCTAGACCTTCGCCACTTAACATTACTGAAGGAGTCATTCTTGCTCTTTAGAAACATTTAGACCATGGAATATGAGTTAAGAATAAGTTTTTTATCCTCATTAGGTAGCTAGATTGATAATTTCCCATGATTAGTCATAGAAATTAGCATTGTCTTCTTAGGTTTTGCTCATTCCTTCTTCTTGCCCTAGAATTCATGCTTTAGCTCTTACTTTTTAACTTTCTTGCCTTACTCATTTCTTGTACGGCTAACTCACTTAATGCCATACTCATGCCTTTACATTAGGGCCTATAATCTCGTCCTCTTTTTGGCTCATTAAAGCATTAATATTCTTTGCAATTATATTTCACATATGTGCTCCTTTAATCTTTCCTCTATTACATTTACAATCTGGATAGTGCAAAACCCTTCTGCCCTTATTTGAAACTGACTTACCAGGTTATAACTCTACAATTCACCATTTATCTCATTTCATAAATCTTTACTTTCATTATTGTCATCTGCGAGATCATTTCGACCTATGTCATTTGTTGATGCCTTGTTTTGATGATAACAAAATAAATGTCTTTATGTGCTAAAAGGAATTATGGAATTGAAAATTGTTTTTGAAATTTGAATCCTTAAGTTTAGCATGCCTCTGATTGTTTTTCAAAATTTTGAGTCAGTGCTTTCTGAAAATGCTCGAGCAATAAGTCAAAGTATTGTGTTCAGTAACTTAATTTTTTAAGCAATGCTATGACTGAATGCTCAAGCATTGATGCAAGCAGTGTCAATACTCGAGCACTACATCTCAATGCTCGAGCATTGTGCTTTAGAAATGCAATACTTTCACTCAATGCTCAAGCATGGCCAACACTCGAGCACTGATCTCAATGCTCGAGCATCGAGCTCAAAATATGGTTTTCAGGCTTGCTGTCATAAGAATGCTCGATCAGTGTGTGCAAGCATTGCCAGTGCTCGAGCACTGACAGTTAACGCTCGAGCATCAAGCTCCAAGACTGTGCTGTTTGACAGTGCTACTAAGCAATACCCAAGCAAAAGCTAAAGAGCATGGCCAATGCTTGAGCACTACAACACAGTGCTTGAGTGTTGAGAGTCTTTTCTCTGTGCTGCTAATGAATGCTCCAGCAGAGGATTCAAGCAGAGCCAACACTAGAGCATTAAGAATCAGTACTCGAGTATTGAACATTTCTCAGACAGTGCTGTGAGTAAGTACTGCTAGCAATTACTGGAAGCACTGCCAATGCTCGAGCATTAGAACCCAATGCTCTAGTTGTTGGGATTAGAAATGTACATGCAGCAGAATTTGAAATTTTTTGATCCAAAATATGGATCTGCCAAAGGCGTTTAGATCGAGGAGATAGAGCCGTACCTTTTGCGCTTGGAATCTAAAGCGTTTCTTGCGATTGGATTTCTTCAGGTTCCACGACCTTTTGTGTTCTTGATTCCGATCACGAGGAGCCAACCTTCTTTGTTCGCCTCCCTCTACTGGTATCCACACGAACAGTTTCCAGCAATCGCAGCGTGCTAGCATCTCTTACGTCTCACTCTCTCTAGGGTTTCTGTGGCACACAATCATATTCAAATTTCTCATACTTCTCTTGCTCATGAGTCCTAATATTTGTAGGACTCATGGAGAGCCTCTAGAATCTAAGATTAATGTTTAATTAATCTTTTAAAATTCGAATTCAGATTTGAAAAAAATATTCAAAATTAATCTTTATTAATCTTGAAATTCGAATTTCAAAAGGATATTCAAGATTAATCTTTATTAATCTTTAAATTTGAATTTCAAAAAATAATTTTTATTAATATTGAAATTTGAATTTCGAAAAAGATATTCAAGATTAATCTTCATTAATCTTGAAATTTGAATTTCAAAAAGATATTGAAGGTTAATCTTTATTAAACTTGAAACTCGAAATTCAAAATTCAAAATTCAAAAGATGTTCAAAATTAATCTTTATTAAACTTGAAATTCGAAATTTGAAATTCAAAAGATATTTAAGATTAATTTTTATTAATATTGAAATTCAAAATTCAAAATTCAAAATGTGAAATTCAAATTTTGCAATTTTGATTTGGATTAATCTGATTTGATCAAATCATATCCATATATAATTAATCCAAAAATGAGCCAACAAATTTAATTTATCTTTATAAATTAAATCTGAACATTAATGTTAGTTATTTAATTTATCAAATAAATTAAATACTAACATATAATATTATTTTCATTTCGCATTTATATATATATATAATTCGAATAAACCCTAAAATTAAAGCTCTTATTAGGCTGTTCTTGCGTGCGACCTTGTAGGCCCATATGAAGTTGGCAGTGGGCTAAACTCAACATTAGTCCACAGGTCGCAAGCGGTCTCTAGCAAGACATTACGAATACCCAAATCATATGGGAATTGTTAACAAGACGCAACCTTTCATGTAATCACATCACGTCCCTTTTGTCACGCGATATCTCGGTTAAAGATGAGGCATGGATGACGTCATCCTCCTATTCCTGACGATTACTTTCTCGATCCCTGAGTAGTCTGATCAAAGAAACGAAAACTCCTTTTCTTTACAGTATGGCCATACATTTCTCAGACTCACTCATTGAGGAGCCGAGTAATATCTCTCAACTAATGTGAGGGACAAATCCCATTTTGGTCACTCACATTCCTCCTCATGAAAGACCCCTAAGCCCGATTATAGCCTTTATCATCACCCAGTCAAAGGTGACTTTTGACTAGGTCAAAACATAGCGACTCTCATGTAGGAATCCATGATGATCTCAGGTCAAAGGGCATTGTGACGTGATTACATATGAGATAAGCTAATGACTTAATCCATGCAGCTTTCTCATAGCGGATCGTTCCAGCACCTTGTACTCTCACAAGTGCCTATGACTTTGACTCGTATCTCCATACCTTATCAAAGTCATACTGGTCTTACTTTATCTTTGTTCCCACACAGATAACCGACCAGGGACATTTAGGACAATATTCATAATTTGCCCATAGATCCAATTATGATAATAAACATGCGAAACATATGATAATTAAATGGAGAAAAAACATTAAAATAAATAATGTGAGGTACAATGATTGGCCCCTAGGGCACAATTTCGAACACCGGCATCGGGCTAAAATTTCCACTGTTCACCTATGGTTTCTGAAAATGCTCTAGCAAGCTGTGCCAGCACTCACAATGCTCGAGCACCATGATCTAATGCTCGAGTATTGAGACCTTCAAAACTTGCATCTCTTCAATACTTGCACATAATGCTCGAGCAGTCTTAAGAAGCATTGCTAGTGCTCAAGCACTGAGATCCAATGCTCCAGCATTGAGATGGTTTGCTGTTAAAATCTTTTCTGTGCTCGAGTATTGAGATTTTCTGTATTCAAGCATGGCCAACACTCGAGCACTGATCCTCAATGCTCGAGCATCGAGCTCAAAATATGGTTTTTTAGGCTGTACTGTCATAAGAATGCTTGAGCAGTGTGTGCAAGCATTGCCAGTGTTCGAGCACTGATAGTTAACGCATGAGCATTAAGCTCCAAGATTGTGCTGTTTGACAGTGGTACTAAGCAATACTCGAGCAAAAGCTAAAGAGCATGGCCAATGCTCGAGTACTACAACACAGTGCTTAAGTGTTGATAGTCTTTTCTTTGTGTTGCCAAAGAATGCTCCAGCAGAGGCTTCAAGCAGAGCCACCACTAGAGCATTAAGAATTAGTACTCGAGTATTGAACGTTTCTCAGACAATGCTGTGAGTAAATGCTGCCAGCAGTTGCCGAAAGTACTGCCAATGCTTGAGCATTGGGCTAAAATTTCCGCTGATCACATATGCTGTCTGAAAATGCTCCAGCAAGCTGTGCCAGTACTCACAATGCTCGAGCACCATGATCTAGTGCTCGAGTATTGAGAACTTCAAAATTTGCATCTCTTCAATACTTGTACAGAATGCTTGAGCAGTCTTAAGAACCATTGCCAGTGCTCAAGCACTGAGATCCAATGCTCAAGCATTGACATGGTTTGCTGTCAAAATCTTTTCTGTCCTTGAGTACGAACTAAAAGCATTAATATTACTGGAAGCACTTTGTTTTAATACTCAAGTATCCATATCATTTTTCAAATACTGTCATATTATGCTCCACCATTAAGTTAAAGCATTGAGACTTTCTTTGAAATTAACATTTCAATACTCGAGCATTGAATCACCATGCTTGAGCACTACTTTATCCGGCAACTTTGCTTTTGACAAACTTCACCTACGCTCTACAGAAACTTTCCTTATTTGTGTAACAACTTTTTAAATGCTAATTGTTCTCATAAATGCAAGAAGCTTGACTTATGGAATGAGGAATAAAGAGCAGACTCAATCTAAGACATGAAGCTTTTAACGTTCGTTTGCCACCTTCGCTGTCGATCATTCAAGCTACATTAATTGCCTCATTAATGGCGAAGCAGATTGGTTGGTATTGTGATTAACTGCTATTAATGAAGTCTAACGGCTAATTTAATACTCTCAACTCTAAATGAGCTAAGCATTCAAGACAAAAAAAAGGAGAACACGCATTGAAAAAGCTTCAATATTTACTACGTTCATTAGTTTCTCTGTAAATCATTCATTATATTCTTTGTGCTTCAGTATTTACTATCTACTCTTTAGAAAGAGTTTTTTCTTAGCCAATCCTCACTATAAAACTGTTTTAGTGAAAAGTGTAAGGGGGAGTGATTTCCCATTGTACAAGCTTGTAAAGCCTCTGATTACTATTGTTAGTGGATTTGGAAATCTCAGACGAGCTCTGAGGATTGGACGTAGGTCAAGAGGACCGAACCAGGATAAACCTTCCGTGTCCATCTTCCTTGTCAAGAGGACCGAACCAAGAAATTTAGATGAATGTACAGAAATGATCAAGCAAAATAATTTGCTACGAATGCAACAAACCAGGCCAGGTAAAGGCATATTGCCCTCAGCTTGCAGCACACACTGGGAAAGGAAGAGTTAATTTCATTAGTGTTTAAGAGTGATTCCTTGTAAATAATGAGAAGCAATTGTGCTTTAGCAAGAAAATCACTCCTCACTTCACTTTCTTTTGCATAAAAGCTCACTTTCTTTTTTTCTCTCCTTAAACTTTCTAATTTTCTCTCCTTTTCACTCTCATTTCTTTTTTATGTTTCTCTCTCATTTTCCTCATTTTCTATATCACTCATTTTCTTGTCTCTCTCTCTCTCTTCATCTTGAGTTGATCATCATGCACTTGTTTTGGAGTTAATGAAACTAGAGTAATGGGCTTGTCGTTCATCACAAAAGAATATCTATTTGTAAACCCATCTTTCTTTACACTTCTATCAAACTCCTAAGTTCTTGCCAAAAGTAAATGTCTAGCATGTATAGGAACAACATCACACAGTATCTTATCACTATACTTCCCAATTGCAAAAGACACAAGGACTTGCTTATCAACTTAAATTCCCCACATTCATTCAACCATTGTAGCTTGTATGGTCTAGGGTGCCTATTGGTGGGCAAATCCAATTTTTCAACCAATGTAGTGACAGCACATTTGTTACACTCCCACCATCAATGATCAAACTACAAACCTTGTTATTAACAAGGCAGTGAGTATGGAAAATGTTTCCCTTTGCTCATTCATCTCCTCTTCCTTCACCTGATAATTCTAAGCTCTCCTAACAACGAGGCATTCTCCTTCCATAGTATATTCAACCCCATCATCACTAGCATCTTCAAGTGAGGGCATAGAATTATCATCACTTTCACTTTCAGTCACAACTTCATTATTTTTCAAAATCATGACTCTCTTGTTGGGGGCATTGAGAAGCTATATGACCTGTACCCAAGCATTTGAAACACTTGATATCTCTATTTCTAGAAGTTTGGGAATTAGGTTTACCTTTACTGTTTGATGAAGTTTCTTACTTGCCTTTCGTGGTCTCTTTTTGGGTAGCACTATCTCCTTTCTTCCAAATCTATTTGTGCGAAGAACTTGATCCAGAATGGAATTTTGAAGCACCTTTACACTTGAGTTGTTTTTCCACTTTGATTGCCATATGTACCATGTCTTCTAACTCCACATAATGATGCAATTCCACTATGTCAGCAATTGCTTTATTCAGCCCATTTAGAAAATGAACTATTGTAGCCTTTCTATCTTCTTGTACATTAGCCCTAATCAAATCTAACTTCATCTCTTTATAAAATTCATCTACACTCTTGGAGCCTTGTTCAAGGGCCTGCAACTTTTGATAAAGCTCCCTATAGTAATGGTTTTCATCTCTCTCCATATTGCTATAGGTCTTTCACCATTATTCTTCCTATTAATGCCCAGTTTATCCTACTAAACAACGGCATAATCAGTGAATTCTATTGCAGCCAACTTCACCTTTTTAGCCTCAGAATAATTATGGCACTCAAAGATCATCTTTATCTTCTTCTCCCACTCTAAATATGCTTCAGGATCACTCTTACCTTTAAAAGGTGGTATTTTCATTTTGATGCTCCCAAGGTTCCCATTAACTCTATTTATCTCCATAGGAATATTTTTGCCATGTCTCCTATACCTATTGCAACACTCCTTATTTTCCCTTATAAACATCATATTAGATCACTAATGAACCACTTTAGGGCCTTGAAGAACTTAAATTGACCAAAGAAGTGAACTTGAATTTTGAAAAACGTTTACTGTTCATTTGGTCAATTTCCAGATTTCTGGCCCAACTTTGAAAACTCATAACTAATTCTAGAAAAATCCAAATTGAGTGGTTCAAATTTCTATTTGAAGCTTATTAAGTGATCTATAAGGGAAAAATACTCACTAGTTCCAAAACTTTTCCAATCGATACAGTTAATCCCGTGAAAATCACTGTTCATTTGGTAACTTTCCAGTTTTTCCAGATTTATCACTTAACTTTGGAAAATCATAACTCTTTATACACACATCCAAATTTAGAAAACTTTGGCTCATTTTAAAGCTTAGGACGTCTAGTATTTAACTGGAAAGTTTCAGCTCAAATGAAGGTCGTTTACTATTTTTCCTTGTCACTCAAAAACAGGGCAGATTTGAGGGTCTTGGAACCCTTTACTTGGAAACTTGTCATTTCTAAAATTTTATTAAAACCTCTTTGATTATTTCCAACTTTTCTTAATGCATGCCTAACTTGTCTACTTCTTTTGAGTATATTTATGCATGCATTCACATATGTTCTCTATTTATCATGTAGAGGTTTAGCTTTACATTAAACATACCAACATATTAACATAACTTGGCAAGCTAAAACATATCATCATGATAACTTCAATCATCATTCAACT
>JANTPZ010131537.1:0-15399 GCA_025593235.1 Vachellia pachyceras
GGGACACAGTTGTGGAACTCGAGTTTTGAAAATCTTGAAACTCGAGTTCTATAACGTGATGAGAAAACTTGAAGTTGGAACCTCAAGTTTTGACTTCCAGTTTTGTTTGCACGTTATGGAACTTCAAGTTTTGAAAACTTAGGACTCGAGTTCTTGAACTGAATCACAAAACTTCTTTTCAAAACTTCCAGTTTCAAAATCTAGTTTTGAGAGTCAGTTATAGGACTTGAGTTTGCAAAACCTGACTCGAGTTTCAAAACTCTTCTGACATTTTCAACACAATTTCAAAAACATTATTCCAGATTCCAAATCCTGCCATAATTGGAGGTTTTTGTTATCATCAAAACAAGGTATCAACATTCTCTCCCTTTTTGATGATGACAAAACCTAAACTTCAAATTTTGAAAGTATAAGCTGAAATATGACAGTAAGCACGAGACAGAATAGCACAACTCATAGTAGAACATCACATAACCATATATATAAGTCACAGAATTAGCACAAAGTTCATAATCCTAGATCAAAGAAATATAGAGTCATAATACCACAAACTCATAAAGCTGTAAGATAACATAAAGCTCAAAAACTTAGAATCTAAGAATCTTCTCCCCCTTTTTGTCATCAGTCAAAGAGGGTGAGGAGGAGGAGAGGAAGGAGGGAGAGTAGGAGACTCTGAAGGTATGGGAGGTGAAGAGGGTATAATGGGTGTAGGAGTGGCATGAGCAGAATCATCAGGTTGAGCAGAAGCAGCAAAATCAATCAATGCAATCAACCTGTCCGATGAAGATGGATCAGGACTAGCAGCTTGAGTACCAGCAGGATGAGATTGAGAAAATCCTCTGATGAAACTCTCAATGGATGAAATTCTGCTGTCCAGAAAAGCCACAGAGTTAGCCATAGAATTTAAGCTCTGTTCCATGAAAGCTACAGAGTTCTTCAAGGTTTGCATGTTATCCATAAGCTCTTTGCCCGAGAAGTATTCCATAGCCTTCTTCAATAAATTAGTCATAAGCCCCTGGGAATTCTTATGAAATTCAATTAGAAAGGTTTGTCCAAGTTTCCTGAATTCAGGTTCCATGAATGGCTGAATTACTCCATGAGTAGTTTTCTGTAGCTCAGCTGTGAAGGCTTCCCCCAATCTTTTAAATTCTGATTCCATATAGGCTTGAATGACAGCTTGAGCAAAAGATGGTGCAGAGGGACTCTATCTCGAAGCAAAGGACTGAGCCTCATCTTGTCCTCGAGATGTGCCAGGAGGACCTTTCCTTTTCGTGGAGTGAACATCTACAGGTTGAGGGGAAACCTCAATGTTCATTCGATGAAAATGACTTACACCAAACTGAATGGGAGACTGAGGTACTTGATCATTATGAGATACCAGATGTCATGAAGCTCAAGAATTCTTGATACCAGGCATGGATAGGGCAGAGGCATTTTCTTGGATTTGGATTGAACCAGCTTTTGCATTTCATTGAAAATCAGCTGCCCAATATTTCTCTTTTCCTCATACATAATTGATGCAAGAAATTGATAATTAAAGGAAGATAAATGAGTATAATTCTTTCCTTTGTTAATCATGCACCGAGAATACACATAGTGGATAGTTCTTTGCAACACAGGCATAGAGGAGGGCTCAAACTTCAGTTCAGGATAATCATCATCTTGCACATTAAAGTCAGGTCATAGCAATTTCAGTACCTCAACATTTGAAAATTCTTTCAAGGTCTTATCAAATTCATTAGTACCCAGATAAGCATTCAACAGATCAGCAGTAATACTCACTATATCTCCTCTTATAACATTTTGAAGTCCATACTCATGCACCTTGCCATCTTTTCTCAAAATATTCTTCTCTTCCATGTTATTGTAGAAAATACGAATCATGTCGGGAGAAAAATCATTCTTCAAGCTAATTAGAGGTGCATAGTGGCTTAGATAATTCTTAATATTCATGCCCAACAACTTTTCTACTTCATCCAAATCAATGTAAATAGCAGGACACAAGTCTCTGTTTTCAAATTTATTTTCAAAGGTTTCAAGAGTTACCGACTTGGCATTGAAGTGAGGACGAGGCTTAGGCACATCTTTCTTTGATCTTTTCCTTCTCTTAACCTCTTGAGAGCCTTTTCCTCCTCTGGTCTTCAATTTCTGCTGGGCCTTTTCTGATTATGAAGCTAACTTGGTAAGAGACACGCTTTTAGTGTCTGAATTAGAATGCTCTGTTTGAGTAGGCTCAGTGGCAGAGGGCTGAGATGATGATATGATTGGCTCCTTTCCTTTCCCTTTTCTAGTCAATATGGACCTTGGTTGCACTATTCTTTGAAGACCAGAGACTTTGCTACCTCTTCCTCAGATGGTTCTACAATTCGCACTCTCTTGGATGGAGCCTGGGAAGTATATTGAGTGCGAGAGGGTGCAATGGATGTGTCTTTAGACGATTTTAGAGTGCTGGGCTGAGGAACTTTGGTTCGCGCCATGACTGAGCAAAAACTTTGATAAAATGTTTAGGGTTCCAGGTGAGGAATCTGACGAAATGAATGGTGAAACCAACAATAAAATGACTGGGTTAGGCTTTGGGAAGTTTTTCGACAGGAATGCACTGGTTATTTGGATCGATTGAGAAATCTGGGTGAGAGAACTTGTAATGCAGAAGAACAGGGGTTAGGGTTCGAGTTGGCAGAAAGGGGGTTAAGTAATCTGATTTCTGAGGAACTCGAGTTTTGATCATCACAGAAGTCGAGTTTCGAGTGATAAAAAATAATGTCACAGAACTGGAACTCGAGTTTCTATCTGGAAGAACTCGAGTTTTATCACATAGAAACATTTTTCAGTTCAAGAACTCGAGTTTTGTGACAGAAGATGAACAGTCAGAAATGTGCGTACCTGAACTCGAGTTTTCAGATTTAGGAACTCGAGTTTTACCTGAACTTGCTGACAAAACTTGAAGTTCTGACATCCAGTTTTCTCTCTTGTGATGGAACTCCAGTTTTCTCCTATGTGAACTCGAGTTTTGTCACATAATTTTCACTTTTCTCTTTAAGTCAAGTCCTTTTTTATTATTGATCATGGATGAATCTGAGACCTGCAAAAACTCATAAATTTATTATATTATTAAATTAAAATTAAAATGTGGGTATGCTTTGTCAACGTTTTATTGCATAGACATAAATTAAATTTGACGAGTCAGCATTTTCATTAAGAGAAACTAAAGCGTTAAGTTTGAGGGACTGAAAGTGCACCTTTTAAACTTAAAGGACCTAAATGAAATCGGAAGTAAATATAAAAGACTAAAAGTATACACAACAGTCTTTTGTGTGTGTTTGTGTGTGTGATGATCACTATATTCATCTAATACATATTTGTCATTAAAAAAGGCGGGGCGCCGCAGAAAAAAAGTATTTTGGATCCTCTATCACTCCAAAAGACTAAATGATTAATTGAATGTGTGGAGTACAACTAGGTTCATTACAACTCACAAGTGAAATAATAAAATGAATAAAATATCCATTTGTTTTAAGTTGACTGAAAACAATTACGTTAAGTTTTAATAAACTCCTTTGTCAACCGGATAAAGTGGATTTATTAAAGGTAAAGCATTTTTTTTGTTAGATTAGTTGAGGTAAAGTTAGAGACCCAAAGCAACATAATAATATATAAGAATATAATAAATTACTTACGTTATTTTACTATTTATTAATTATTGATATCGATTTAATTATTAAATTTCTTGTATATTTAAAATTATTTCTTTTTTAAAAAGTTTATTTTTAAAAATTTCTTTTTAATTACATCGAACAATTTAGAAAAGTTTTACTCTACTTGTCCACGAAGCATAGGTCCGGGTTAACCATACCAAGAAATAAAAAATGGTACTGCTATTGTCTTATTCATGTGTTAAGAAAGAATAAGTTTTTTTTCTTATGTCCGTCAAATTTCTTTAGTACTCCTCTTGTCCTACCCAAATAAAAGATGGTATTCCACTGCATTTATTTTTATGTACGTCGATTTTTATTCTTATGGCATATATAATGTTATGATAATGTTAAATTAATTTAGATTTAATTTACACTCAATGAAGTTGAAAGTGTAATATTCAGGTTTTCGATAATTAGAAATAAAAGCTAAACGAGTGACTAAAGAATAATTAAGGGTTTAGATAATTAAATGAAAGGAAAAGAAGAGCGAAAAAAATGACATCTTGCCAAATGTAGAAAAAGTAAAGGTAAATTTGTCATTTTGAAAAAGTACGGAACTAAAGTGTCATTTTGAAAAGTGAAAGATTAAAGTGACATTCTGGAATAGATACCCAAGTAAATTAAGGTAAAGTCAAAGGGAATTTTGGTCAAAGTTCGACCAAAATATCAAAAAATTTCATAGGACACCAAAAGACAGTGAAAAATTCACTGATATGTAATTGGGGTCCTGCTCAAGTCAAAATGACAATAATAACCTTTATAGGAATTTTAAAATTTATTTAATATTTGAATATTTAATAAATATATTTATTTAAAATATCCATAGGTCTAAGATATTTTACTTCATAATAGAAAAAATAGCTTGAGAATTATAGTAATTAATAAAATTGTTTCCTAGAGGAAGCCAGAGACAATTTCCCAAATCAAAAAGAAAAAGGCACAAAAAGCCTGAATTAAGGGTTTTTCAAAAATTAATTAAAGAAAATTATGTAAGAAGAATGGGGAAAGAAAAATCATGGAATGACTAGATGAATTTTGAGAATTTTTTTAATAACTTCAGATCAGTCAAGTGATCAAAGAATTCCCAAAAAGCATTTCAGGTCAGACAAAGTTGCTTTATCAGTACAAGTGAGCCCCACACCTTGAGTGACATAAGCCCTTGACATCACATGGACACGCAGCAAGATCATATTCTTCATGCATAAGATGATCCATTTGGAAGATGATTAAAATAAAGGGCCAATATCTAGCCAACACATCTTACAAATATGCCAAGTTGGATGACCAAAAAGCAAAATTAAATGTGCAGATTTTTTTACCTTTCTAGCCATTCCTAGAGGCCATTTTCAGACAAACCTGTAGGGAAAGAGAGAGGGACGGTCGTGGGGTTCCAAGGAGCAAAGGGAAGAGATTTAAGGTAACAATCCAAGGTAAGTTGTGATCCATGCATGAAATCTCTCCTATTTCATGATTTCTAGCCTTTATCCTCAATCCCATGGATTTATTTTTGTGATTTATGTTGTGTATGGGATGTATGCAGTTTTGGCTTTGAGGAGAGAAAGTGAGAAAGAGAGGGATCTAGATGAAAGAGTTGCTAGAAAACAACTCTATGCATGATGTGGAACACATTGGTAGTTTTTTTTGTGATGATTTGAGGCGTGTATGAATTTTTGGCATATCGAACCCTAAGGGGGTCATGCTGAACTAATTGGGGTTAATGGCATATGATGAATTTTTTATTGAATAATGATTAGGAAATAGTTTAGAAACAAGATTATGCAAGTGTAAAGATAGCAAAGTTGAAAAATCCATTTTTGGAAATTTTCCATATATTTGACCAGACCTAGTTCATAGGGAAAGAATGTGATTTTGATGCTTTAAATGGATTTAGAAGGCAAAATTGTGTAGTGTATAAGTGAGAAAATAATTTTGGAAGCATTAGAATCAGTTTTGATAAAGTTAGAGTCCAAAGACCCTAAGTAGTTCAAGAGCAGTTCTAAGGGTTTTTAACTGTTTTAATGCATTCGTTGTGGTCTATTGTTAATTCCAATGCATTATATTATGTGTAGGATTCTAACTTATAAAGGGGAGTCTCCAATAAGTAAGAACAAAGTCAACAAAGTTAAGAGAAAATCTAAGAAATAAAAGGTAGCTAAGTTACTAACTTCTACATTAATATTGTCATTAGTTGTTATTTTTTTATTGTTCTATTTTATACTATGTGAACATATGAAGTTGTTTTTATGTCATGCCATGGCTATACGTGAAAATGTTTCAAAGTGCATTACAATATGTTCATGCATAACTAGATATAAATACATGATGATCATATATATTAATGTATGTGTTAGTTGTGATATTCGTGTTTTACTGTAATTTGAAATAAAAGTCAAACCAATAGTTATAACTATTAGTGTAGAATTTAACCAAGATGTGGTGAATTGGTCAATTTATAAATTAAATTGGAAATCACAAAATTAAAAACAATTTCACCGAGCAAGGAAAGAAAATATGAACACAGAAGATTTATACCGGTTCGGTCCTTCTAACCTACGTCTTGTCCTCATAGCATTTCTGAGCTTTTCAATCCACTAAGTATCAATAAAGAAGGCCAACACTGCCTTTACAGTGAAGAATCACATTCCCCCTTTTAATATGCACTAAAACAGAGTCTCACACTCTTTGTTTCTTGACAAATTCACAGCCCAACAAATTCAACGTCCCAACCTTGAATATCTCACAGATTTACAGTAAGTTTTGCTCAAAGAAACTCTCTCAAAAGAGTAGATAGCTAATACTGAAGAACAGAAAGAATATTGAATGTTTTACATATAATATATTGAATAGCTTTGAATGCTTGGAATGTTCATCTCTCGTGTGTTTTCTGTAATCAATGCTTGATCCTTTTATAGATGAAGAGTAAAGAAGTTGCCGTTAGAGACAATTTAATGTCTGTTACTCTGATCAACTACCTCTTTGTCTTCGCCATTAATGTTGCATTAAATGTGTTTTAGGAATGTTGGCGATGACGGCTGATTCATGCAATCTATCTGCAAGAGGTGTGAACATCTTTTTCTCTTTCTATGATTTTGAGTTTCTGTATTTATGAACGTAGGTCAGATTCAAACGTTGTTAATCACCAATAAGAAAAGTTGCAGAGAGCAGGTAAAAAGCTGTCAGAGAAAAATAGCTGTTGAGAAAAGCAATACTCAAGTTTTATTCCACAATACTCGAGTGATAAACCAAGCATTTTAAATTTTATACAATAATACTCGATTGTTTTATTTCAATGCTCGAGTTTTTATAACACTTTTGAAATTGCTCGAGTGTTTGCTGAGAGCATTGCAAAATTTTTTGAATTCAAGCACAAATACTCGAGTGTTAAAAATTTTGTACTCGAGTGTTAAGAACACTTTCGGTTGCTACTCGAAATTTCAGAGGTGAAGTCTTTTGGGATGTCACAATACTCGAGTGTTGGAAACATAATACTCAAGTGTTGTCACTTCTCTTACCATTACTCGAGTGTTTTGATGGAAGTGTTGTGTTTTGAGAAAAAGAGTGCTCGATACTCGAGTATTGAAAAACCAATACTCGAGTGTTAACAACACTTTCATCAAATGCTCGGGTGTTCTACTTTAAGTGAAGTGCTATGACTTGAAAAACAACTCAATACTTGAGTATTCCAATGCAATACTCGAGTGTTGCCAATAATTCCATCTGTAACTCGAGTACTCTGCATCGAGTGAAGCATATTGTTTTGAAAATAAGCTCAATACTCGAGTATTAAAAACACAATACTCGAGTGTTGCTAACACTTCAATATCAATACTCGAGTTTCACTTGAAAGTATTCAGTTTAAAAATATTCTAAGTAACAATACTCGAGTGTTTCAAAAACATCACTTGAGTGTTGGCAACACTTCAACCTAATACTCGAGTTTTCATTCAAAGTTCTAATTCACAGAAACATTCTAACTCACAGTACTCGAGTATCAGTATTCATTACTCAAGTGTTATCAACACTTTCAACAATAACTCGAGTGTTGTCTGGAAGTATTGTTTTGTAACACATGAAAAAGGTTCAATACTCGATTTTCAAACCACAACACTCGAGTATTCCTAATACTTTCATACAAACTCGATTATTAAGCACAGAACTTGAGTGTTTCAAAATAAACACTTAATCAACAACAATTCAAGCTCCATAATTCCTGAAATCATTTTGTTATCATCAAAATATGGCATCAACATTCTCCCCCGTTTTTATGATGACAAAAACTTATAAAATCAGGATGAGGAATTATGAAATTAAAGTTTTCAAAACTAAAAACATGAAAACTCAAGAAAGAATTCATAAGTGACCATGAAGTGAAATCATAATAGCATTCATAAATAAATCATCCATAAACATAAATCACAAGTATTCCAAAAGTCACAAGTCATAAATCAAATACAGAGCAAGAAAAGCTAGAAAACATAAGCAGCAAAAGAACATCTGACTGATTTTCTTTCTCCCCCTTTTTAGCATCAATCAAATAGGGGGTGAGTGAGGAGGAGAAGGAGCTGGATCAAATGATGATGGTGCAGGGTCAGAAGAGGGCTGAGGGTCAATGATAGGATTAGATGGAGCAACAAAAGATACATGCTGAGCAGGAATAGACTGAGGCTCTAGATGCAGAATGGAAGAAGAGAAGTCAATCATAGCCAGCAGAGCATTCGTAGGTGGATCCTCAGGAGAATGAGATGGTGGAGGAGATGGAGGAGCAGAGGTATAAGCCTGTGAGTCTCTGATAAACTGATCTATGGAGGATACCCTGCTGTCCAAATCAGCTACAGATCTCTGTAAAGTATCAAATCTCTCCAAGAAGATATCTTTAAAGGTAATCAGGTCCTTGGACAAAGATGTGACAGCTACATCTAATGTCCACCCCAAGAAGTAATCATTTGCAACCTGAAGAATAGTTTTAATGTAGTCCTGGGTGTGAGCCTGGAATGTAGTGACAAAGGTCTCTCCCAACATCATGAACTCTGTCTCCCTGTAAGTATGTAAAGAAGCCTGAGCAAATGATAGAGCAGAAGATGGCTGAGGTAGGGCAGATGATTGAGCTCGTCCTATTCTCGGGATGTGGCTGAAGTAGCCTTTCTCTTCTTTACTGGCTGAGACTAAGCCTTCATCACATCTATGTTCATCCTGTGAAAGTGCTGGGCATAAAACATGATGGGGTTCTCAATCTTCTCCACTATATACCATAGCTGATGAATATCAAGTATGCGAGAGATAAGGCAAGGGAATGGCACTGTCATCCTTTTGGAGTTAGAGAATCTAAATCTCCACATCTCATTGAACATAAGCTATCCAATGTTCCTCTTTTCCTTAGCCATTATGGATGCCAGAATGTGATAATCTCCATGGGCCAGGTGAGTGTAGTTCTTACTCTTATTCACTAAACATCTAGAATAGATGTAGTGAATAGTCCTATGTATGACTGGCATAGAAGCAGGATCAAAAGACAGGTTTCCCGGATACTCTTCCCCAGGTCTCAGCAACTCAAACATTTCTTTCTCTGAAAAGTCCTTTAATTTCTTATCAAACTCATGGATTCCCAGATAGTCATTTAAGTCATTAGCAGATATGTTTTTCTCTACACCCCTAATCTTTGTAACCATGGAATGATGAGTGATTTTTCCTTTTTCATCCGTCAAGGAGTTTGATTTCATGTTATTGTAAAATATCCTCACCATCTCAGGGGAATATGACATGTTAATCTGAATTAGGTTCCTATAATGCTCTATGTAATCAGTCACATCAATCCCTAAAGCCTTAATCTCTTCCAACTTTACATAAATTCCAGGACAAAAAGCACGGTTCTTATACTTCATTCATACTCATCATGCTCAGTAATGTATAAAGTGGAAGTGTTATAACCTTTTGGAGGCTCTGGTTTAGTTGCTTTCTTTGCTCCTCTTTTGGAAGATTCCCCAGGACTACTTGCTCTTGCTTTCCTCTTCCTCTTTGCACTTGCAACCAGTTTCATGGGACATATGCTTTCTGTTTCAGAGTCAGTATCCTGTGTAGATGATGGAACAAGGGTTGAGGAAGATTTCATTAGAGCTTTTCCCTTCAAAATTGACTTGGATTGCTCTGATTGGGACTTTTATGCCGAGAGAGCAATGGTCTCCTCCTCTTCGGATGGCTCCATGATTCTCACTTTCTTGGATGATGCTGATTAGGATTGAGTAGGAGTAGATGCTTTAGTTTCCTTTGTACGGGCCATGGTGAGCACGGATCAAAAACTTGAAATTTTTTGGAAATGAAGGTGCCAAGAGTACGAATGCGAGAGGATGAGAAATCAGATGATTGAAGGAGTATTTAATGGAATAAAATGAGGGGTTGTGTTAGTTTTTGGTAATTGAAGAGATGTGTAACGGTTTTGGAGAGGGTGTAACTGATCGGGTGCAGTGATTTGAGAGAACTCGAGTGTGAAAAATAGGGGTTAGGGTTCGAGTGATGCTGAAGAGGGATAAAATGCATCAAATCCGCCAACACTTGAGTATTGAGTTTTAGTACTCGAGTGTTGAGTGAAAATAAATCAAACACTCGAGTGTTGTGATGCAGCACTCAAGTATTGCTCTGTCAGTACTCGAGTGTTGCACTAATGAAGATGAATAGACAAGCCAGCACTCGAGTATCAACAATGAGTACTCGAGTATTGAGTCTTCACTTATTAATACTCAAGTATTAGATATATAGTACTCGAGTATCAGGTCCCCTTTATCTCAGCACTTGCTAACACTCGAGTATTATCAAGGAATACTCGAGTATCAGGGTCCTCTGCCACTAAAGTTCTTCAACACTCGAGTATTGACCTTCCAATACTCGAGTATCGAGATTCAAGATTTAAAAATACTTACCAAACTTGAGTTTTGAGATTGAAAACTCAAGTATTACCTTTACTTCCATCCAATACTCGGGTATTTGACTTCTAGTGACGCTTATCACTCGAGTATTGATTTTTAGAAATCGAATGTTGCTTCATAAATCTTCACTTGAACCTGAAACTCGAGTATTTCATCATTCTAATCTTGTCAACACTAGAGTGATACCTCATAATACTCGAGTGTTCATTAGAAATTGTTGAACACTTCTTTTCTTTGCCTTCAGTACTCGAGTTTTAACTTTAAGTGTTTGATAACGAGCACACATTCCAACACTGAATTGAATGTTAGGTCTGCTTGCCGTGAGATAGAGCAAAGACCCAATCATTCCTCTTTATCTCTTAATGTCATAATCTTTCCCATTTACAACTGCATCAAGGAGTGCATTTGAACTTATAGGAGTGTCAGCACTTTTACATTGATCCATTCCAAACTTCTTCAACAGCTCTTTGAGGTATTTGGCCTGATTGATAAAGATGTCATTCTTTCTCTGTTTAATCTGAAGTCCAAGAAAGAAATTCAACTCTCCTATCATGGACATTTCAAATTCTCCCTGCATCATCTTGGCAAACTCTTGGCAAAGATCATCGTTAGTTGCACCAAAAATAATGTCATCAACATAGATTTGTACAACTAATAAATTTGATTTTGAATGTTCAATGAAAAGAGTTGTCTACTTTTCCTCTAACAAAATCTTTCTTGATTAAGAAATTACTTAATCTTTCATACCATGCTCTAGGAGCTTGCTTCAGGTCATAAAGAGCTTTCTTCAATTTGTAAACATGATTTGGCTTGGAAACATTTTCAAAACCAGGGGTTGTTCCACATAAACTTCTTCCATAATGAAACCATTTAAGAAAGCACTCTTTACGTCCATTTGAAAAAGTATGAAATCCATAATACAAGCAAAGGCAAGTAAGATATGTATAGCTTCTAATCTTGCCGCAGGAGCATATCTTTCTTCATAATCAATGCCTTCTTCTTGATTATATCCTTTCGCAATACTCGAGTGTTAACAAGAGTGCTCGATTATTTCTTCACAATCAATGCCTTCTTCTTGATTATATCCTTTCGCAATACTCGAGTGTCACTTCTCTTACCATTACTCGAGTGTTTTGATGGAAGTGTTGTGTTTTGAGAAAAAGAGTGCTCGATACTCGAGTATTGAAAAAACTAATACTCGAGTGTTAACAACATTTTCATCAAATGCTCGAGTGTTTTGTTTCAAGTGCAGTGCTATGACTTGAAAAACAACTCAATACTCGAGTATTCCAACGCAATACTCAAGTATTGCCAATACTTCCATCTGTAACTCGAGTACTCTGCATCGAGTGAAGCATATTGTTTTGAAAATAAGATTAATACTCGAGTATTAAAAACACAATACTCGAGTATTGCTAACACATCAATATCAATACTCGAGTTTCACTTGAAAGTATTATGTTTAAAAATATTCTAAGTAACAATACTCGAGTGTTTCAAAAACATCACTCGAGTGTTAGCAACACTTCAACCTAATACTCAAGTGTTCATTCAAAGTGCTGATTCACAGAAACATTCAAACCATAGTACTCGAGTATCAGTATTCATTACTCGAGTGTTATCAACACTTTCAACAATAACTCGAGTGTTTTCTGAAAGTATTTCTTTTTAACACATGAAAAAGGTTCAACACTCAAGTTTCAAACCACAATACTCGAGTATTCCTAATACTTTCATACAAACTCGATTATTAAGCACAAAACTCAATTGTTTCAAAATAAACACTTAATTAGCAACAATTCAAGCTTCATAATTCCTGAAATCATTTTGTTATCATCAAAATATGGCATCAACAATAACTTGAGTTTAGGTTTAGAGATATGTAGTACAGAAAAAGAGGAAGGTAATGGACCAGAAAGATCACAGTCAACCTAGCCCTAAGGTACTGAATTCCATTATAACTTCGAAGTTAAGCGTACGTAACTTGGAGAAATGACATGATGATTGACCTTATATGAAGGACCCAAATGTCATTAAAAATAAAGGTAAAATGGAATTGGAATAAGGTAAGGGCATTCTGGTAATTAAGGGTAAGTGTAAGGGCATTTTTGTCATTTGACCAAAGTCAAAAGTCAACTTGATCAAAGTTTGACCAAAAATATGAGAAAAATTCATAGAGGCCCAAAACATAGTGTCGCTATTCAGTATGTGAAGCCCAGTTTCAGTTAAATCGACCTAGATTTTGGTTTGAGAGAATTTTAAATGTCATTTAATTTTTGGCATTTTTATTAAATAATTAGCCAAAAATAAATATTTAAAGTACTGGGAGGCCTCAAATATCTAATCTCAAAGTAGGGAAAAATAGCTTGGAATTTCTTATATTTATAAAATTGTTGCCCATAATATGAGAAAAATAGATTTTATTGATCGGAAGGAAAAGACCCGGCAAAACCCTGAGTTAGGGTTTTCTTTAAAAATTAATTAAAGACATTCTGGGAAGAAATTTGAGAAAAGAAAACGTATGAGAATCTCAGTATTAATTTTGGGAATTTTTGGTGGCCTCGAATCTAATTAACTATCAGCGATTTGCTCTATTGGTGTTGCGATAGCGTAAAGTAACTTTTTGAAAACATAAAGTTTCCAAAATCAATGTTTCCATAGATGTGATATGTAATATCCATAAATTTCTATTCTAGCTGAATGAAAATGCTAATCCGATAGCTAGGAAATGAAAAGAGAAATCAGAGGTAAATAGTACAGAAAGAAAGACTATAGGCCGGAAGTCGTAAGGATAGACCTGGCTTAGTACACAGAGTTCTATAGGAATTCCAGAGTTAAGAAAAATTGCCCAGAGTGATATGAGGATGGGAAAACCTTCAGGAAAGGGACCCATACGTCATTTAATAAAAGACCATGGACATAAAGGTCTTTCAGTATCAAAAGTAAGGGCAAAACAGTAATTTTAGAAAAAGTAGAGAAAGTAAGGGTAAAATGGTAATTATGAGAAAGTTGAAGGGCATTTTCGTCATTTGACAGAAGAAAAGTCAAAGTCAAAGTCAAAAAAAGTCAACTAGTTGACCAAAATATCAGCAAAATTTACAGATGCCCAAAAGATAGATCTCTACATACTGGTCGCAATGACGAAACACGGATTTTCCAAATTCGGTCCCGATTTCTGTCTACGGAATTTTAAAGGGCAAAACGAGGAAAAATAATTATTTGAAATATTAGAAGATCTTCAAAAATTTGGAGAAAAATATAGAAAATCCAGTGAATTATGTAGTAATTAATAAAATTATTACCCGGTATAAAATTAAGACGATTTTCCCGAAAATTTGGGAAAAATACCCAAAAATCCCCGAAAAATAATTATTTCAAAAATTAATTTTGGAACATCTAGAGTGTATTTTGGAAAAAGGAAATGGGCATGAGAATCAGTGAAAAATATAGTATTTTTCAAGGCCCTAAAAGAAATTTGCTCTCTGATTGCTCCGTTTCAGGGATTTTGGACAGGATAAAATAATCTTGTAAAAATTGAGGTAATCAAGGGGTATTTTGGGAATAATAATTTTGTTATCTTCAAGCTGAAAATATGAAGATTAAATGAGAAAGAAAACATCCCCAGAAAAGTAGAAAAAGATTTGTCGGAATAAAGTTAAGTTTATCGATAAAACGTGTAATCGGTAAAAGTAACCGAATGGGATCCAGTTTGGTTAGAGTAACCAAAGGGGAATCAGATTTTTACAGCCATGATGAGAACTTTATGATGGCCAATAAGAGCATGACAAATGGCCATTAGGTGGAAGCATGTGAACCCTTAGATCTCATTAAAGTTTCAAGATTGAATCCTAGCCTTTAAACCCATTAATGTGTGATTTAATAAATCACAAATTCCATCTCTTCTTCAGCCCATAACTCACGACATTCCAGCAGTTTTGGGGAGCAAAGAAGACGCCATTTAGGAGCAAGAAGAGGAGGAAAAAGCTCAAGTAAAAGCAAGGTAAGTAAGAGGCACATCTCTTACCATATACCAAACTCTTCCTTGCAACTTCCTCTTCCACTTCCATGGTTTAGAATTTGGATTTAGCCTCTCTTTTCTCAATTTCATGACTTAGGGTTCTTGAGAGAAAAGTGAGAAAGAGAGGGATTTAAAGCTAATTAATTGTTGATAATGCCTCCTCTTGTTGAAAGAAGCATGTTGATGATGATATTGATGTTGTTTAAGATGTTTTGCAACTTTTGTAAATTTGGGAAATTATGAAAATATGGGGAGGTGTTGTCCAATTTTCCATTTGACATGGAAGAGTGAGAATCATGTTTTCCCATGCATGAATGAGGGTTTGGAAACGTGAAACAAGTGGTAGAAATGTTAGAAGCTGAAAATTCCATGTTGAGGAATTTTGGGAATAATTTCGGCCTGACCTGGAACCTTGTGAAGATGAATTGTTTTGATGATTTTGATTATTCCAAGGGATACAAAATGAGTTTTTGTGTAGGGTATAAGTGGTCCCAAGTTTATGGAATCATTAGAAAAAGTTAGAGACAAGTTTGAGTCTCTAGGGTTTAAGGAATTCAAGAGAATGGTTAAGGGACTTTTACATTTGTTCTTGCATTGGAAATGGCTCATGTTTAATGGCCATTATATTCCCCATTGTGTAGGCAAGAATTGTGTTCAAGAGGGTGATTTTCAAAGTGACCAAGACAAGTCACAAAATCAAGAACAAGTTGAGGAAAAGTAAAGCCTAAAGGTAGCAAAGATTTCTAACTTTACTTAACATGTTGTGAAA
>JANTPZ010131538.1:0-21517 GCA_025593235.1 Vachellia pachyceras
GGCCTAATTCATTTTCAAGAGGATCTTTCCATAACACCTCCATTTAATTCCAGATTTGCCTGATTTTTCTTCCTCAATCAAGAAAATACCAAAAACAAGTTTTAGTTTATGCATTCGGATTAGTAGAATGGATTTTCAAACCAAAACCCCTTTTTGCATTTTGTATAGCAAACACAAACATTATCTAAAAAAACTTTTGGTGCGCGACTAGCTTCCGGTGAGAACGACCCTGGGTTGCAACTATACAACCCTTGGAGATTATAAATCTAATTCTTGGCAATTTTCAAGGTTGTCTAACGACACTGTTTTGCGATTCGCGAGACAGGGCACGCCAGTTCCATCCATTGAAAAAAACCTGATGTCAGTAGCTCAAATAGCTCAAGAGAATGGTGTCTCTATTGAATTTTTTCCTCATGCTTGTTTTGTCAAGGACTTGAGAACAAGGAGGATTCTCATGGATGGAATTGAAGTTAACATGATGTATAGGATGGGAGCAGCACCAGTAAAACCACAACAACAACAATCATACACCTCACAATGTCATCAAGTGAGTCACCATGGTACTACCTCCACTGCAACCAGATCTCATGCTCTCAGCTTGTGGCATCAACGCCTGGGGCACCCTGCCTTTCCTACTGTCAAGACTATCCTGCGCACAACAGGAATTCCTTTTTCTAATTCTCATGGTTCTTTTTTCTGTCAATCATGTCAGTTAGGGAAAGCTCATAAGCTTCCTTTCTCTAGTTCAGTAGCTGTTTACAATAAACCTATGGAATTAATAACAATGGACCTTTGGGGCCCTGCCCCCCTTTACTCTCATGGTCACTTATACTACATTGCATTTGTAGATGCATTTAGTCGTTTCACCTGGATCTATCCCATTCAAAAAAAATCTGATGCCATTCAAAAATTCAAGGAGTTCAAGGTGTTGGTTGAAAATCGATTTGCTGCTAAGATTAAAATAATCCAATCTGACAGTGGAGGAGAATTCTTGAAATTCAAGCAGTTTACTACAACAAATGGCATTGAGCATCGTTTTACATGTCCCCATACATCAGAACAAAATGGCCTGGTTGAGAGAAATCATCGTTCAATCGTTGAGATAGGTTTAACACTTTTAGCACATGCAGGATTACCATTATATTACTGGAGCAATGCCTTCTACACTGCTGTTTTTCTATTAAACATGTTACCCTCAGCTGCTCTAGGTGAAATAACTCCCTTTGAAAAGATCTGTGGGACAAAACCTGACTATTCCATTCTAAAAGTTTTTGGCTGTGAATGCTATCCCTTGCTTCGACCCTAGAACAAGCACAAACTTGATTTTCGTTCTGAATAGTGTGTATTCATAGGGTATAGCTCTCATCATAAAGGGTACAGCTGCATGGATGTTAAAACTGGGCGAATATTCATATCATGGCATGTTAGATTCAATGAACAAAATTTTCCAAAAATCCCTGACCTCCATGCACAAAAGCCAGCAGATAATGATGATGGTGATAATCAATTCTCCTCACTATCACCCGTGGTCCCCACACCAACCATCATTAGTCCTCCCACCACTAACCCAAACAACTCAACCACTCCATCAACCCCGACCGACCCTAACACCAACACTACATCCGCCCCTACTTCTCCATCACTACCCCCTGACGCACACAGACCTGCTGCCTCAGACCACTACAGCCCTCCACAACCCCTTCAAACTACACCACCTCTCACACACCCCATGACCATCAGAGGAAAAGCAGGAATATTCAAGCCCAGAGTCTTTGTTGCTATTGAAGATGACTTTGTCCCGACCAACATTGAAGAAGCATTCAGGTATCCTCATTGGAAATCAGCAGCTGAAGAGGAATACAAGGCATTACAAAAATTGAACACATGCGATGTGGTCCCATTACCTCCAGGTAGGAAGGCAATAGGTTGCAAATGGTTGTTCAAAACCAAACTCAATGCAGATGGCTCTCCAGCTAGGTACAAAGGCCGTCTAGTGGCAAAGGGTTATGTGCAAGAAGCAGGAACGGATTACACTGATACATTCAGTCCAGTTGTCAAGGCTGTAACTGTTCGGATCATCCTCACTGTTGCTATCACCAATGGTTGGATCCTACACCAAGTAGAATTCAATAATCCCTTCCTCAATGGTGATCTACAAGAGGAAGTCTACATGGAACAACCACCTGGGTTCATCAAAACAAACTCCCATGGACAATTACTGGTCTGTAAATTGAATAAGGCCATATAGGGACTCAAACAGGCTCCTCGGTCTTGGTTTCAAAAGCTTACTGAAAGCCTTAAGTCCATAGGATTCCAGGAGTCCAATGCAGACTCATGTCTGTTCATCTACAGGGAAGGATCTGACATTGTCTATCTTCTGGCCTATGTTGATGATTTGTTACTAACAGGGAATTATGAGTCAGTTATAAAGGACCTCATCAAAAAAATGGGTGGTTTATTCTCCTTAAAAGATCTAGGAGAACTCTCATTCTTTCTTGGAATTGAATTCACCCGTAGTGCTTCAGGTCTGCTCCTTACACAAAGGAAATACATTACTCAGCTGCTATAGAAAACTGATCTGCTACTCTTTTCCTACTATACCACACCTATGGCTGCAAACACTCATCTAAAAACTGGAGACAGTGCTGCTTTCCATCATCCCTCACTATATCGCAGTGTTCTAGTGACCCTTCAATATTTGTGCTACACCAGGCCAGATATAGCTTTTAATGTCAACAAGCTGAGTCAATTCATGCAAGAACCAACAGTGAAGCAATGGGATTGTGTAGAAAGGCTACTGTGCTACCTTAAAGGAACATATACCTATGGTCTTCTCATCAAACCTGCTGTGCACCTGAGAATTCAAGCGTTCGCAGATGCAGATTGGGGAGGAAACAAAACTGACCGAAGGTCCACAAGTGGGTTCTGCACTTACCTTGGACCAAACACAATTGCTTGGACCTCACAGAAACAACAGGTTGTTTCAAGATCAGCTACTGAAGCCGAATATCGCAGTGTGGCCGACGCTGCAGCTGATGTCATGTGGATCATGTTTTCGTTGAAAGAAATACACATTGCAGTTGTTGACACCCAACAATATGGTGTGACACTCAGGTGCAGTAGCACTCTCAGCTAATCCAGTGCTACACAAAAAATCAAAGCACTTCGAACTTGACCTTCATTTCATACGTGTGAAAGTTGCTGCTAGAATTCTCCATGTTGGCTATGTACGCTCATTTGACCAAGTTGCTGACATTCTAACCAAGGCTCAGTCAAATGCTTTATTCTACTACTGCAGAAGCAAGCTCAATGTTAACACTCTGGAAGGGTCATCATTGTCAGTCACAGACGAGGGAAATGAAAGATCCGAGGAAGATGAAGATGACGTTGTAAATTAATTAAGTTTCCCTTTTTTGTCTTTCCTTGTGTCCCATAAATATGTTCTGTTTTTCTTTTGTCTTTCTTTCTCTTGTTAGCAGGGGGAATATAGATGACTGTCAGATAATCAGTTAGACTCTACTAGAGAGAGTCACGTGCTCAAATGAAAGCAGTTAAAATGATCACATGGTTGCTACTAACAGTAGGAAGTTTGTTAGAGTCTGTTACACCACCACCTGTGTATATAAGCTTGCACCGTGAGTTGCAGATCAATATGAAGAATCATTACCACACATACACTCTCATCTCATTTTACTCTAAACTTAATAAGACCCACTATGGCATCTGTAATGTTGATGCTTCAAACTGAGATGTTGGATATTCCTTCCCCAAGCCAACCTGCATTCATCCTCAGGCAGGCTATGTCTTGTGCAGCAGACCAAACTCTAGACAAGAATGAGTTATGTTCCATAAATATAGTAACTATTTCAAATTTGAAGGGGATATAGACTGTGGTTTGCTGTGATTATTTATCATTTGTAAGATCTAAAATACATTATTCAATGATGTATATACTTAAATGATATTCAATAGGGTAGCTGGAATCCTTGTTTCGAGCCACAAAAAAAATTTGTATTTTGTTAGCCCTGTCTATTTAATGTGTTTTTCTGTATGTAATGAATACTTGGGGTCATGTTGCCTCCTTTTAATGCTCAATTGTGAATGTAAAATTTGATTTATTCTGCTGACCATCTCCTTTCATAGACTCCAAATATTGTAGTGCTATTCAATCATGCTCTTATTATTTCTACTGAGTGTGTTGCAGCATCAGAAATACACCTAGCATTTTCACCAAAAAAAAAACAAAAGAAATACACCTAGCAGTCCTCTATCATGTGTGGTATTTAGGTGATTATTTCTTTCAAGTGAATCGTGCAAAAGGGTTTGTTATATCCAATAACTATGCAAGTTCTATCATCGTAACTAAATTTTCCTCTAATAAAAGATAGGAAGGTATTAAATTTTAAATTTGCATGTAAGGACATTTCAATTTAAATTTGTGCGCGCCCCCGTTTTGTCCTGAGCATTTGAAGTTAGCCTTCTCACCTCAAGCATTATACCTGTCTATCATCGTGAGTGCACCTTTTTCCTTTGGCTACAATGGATAGGAGAAAACATGCATTTCATGGCGCAATGCGTTGAATAAGGTATGTAAAATTGAAACAATATTGAAGGAAATAAATGAGAATGAAATAGTTTGAGAACTTTGACGCCACATTTTTCAATTTTGTAAATGCTATTTCCAAATGTTTTTTTCCATTTATCAATGTTAAATGTAAGTACAGATTCTAAAGATAATTCTGGGTTTGTTCAATTTACCTAAACAGGAGGAACTAAATGAAAATTTAGTTAATTTTCAGAAACAAGTACAAACAGAGAGCATAGTGTTTCTCCTAAACACAAGTTACAGCAGTTATTTCAGCAAAAGCAAAGGTTCTTGCTTCAGAAGCTTAACTCTTTGCTCACTACTAACATGCATTGTCGATCAAGGTGCAGCTAAATGGTTGGTTCAATAATGTACGGTCAAGAAAAAAAATTATGATATTTCTGTTTCCCTATACCTTGGCTTCATTGTTTTTAATGTGGTTATTGTTACTAAGACCTTTATTGTTTCCCTGTGCCCGCCAGTTTATTTTTATATTTTTTTATTTATAGATCTATATATATTATATTTGATTATTAATCTTGAAAAACCTTGACTTGCTCTAGTAGTAAAAGGGCTTATGGAAGGCTCCCTCATGTCCGGTGTTTGATACTCAGCCAGCCTTTTGCACAAACTTACCATTTTTTTCCATCGCCCATCAGCTTGAACCTAGCTTTCTCTCCTTGTTCCAAGTTCCAGCTTGAACCCAGTTCTTCCTCTTGCTCAATAATGATGATGGTGTTCAATGCGAGCTTCCTTGCAATCAGAGCCAGAGAAATATACTCATCGTCTTTAAACCCATTACATACCAAAAAGACATCTTGATTACCCTTGCACAAACAACTCATGGCTAGGAGGAGTTCATGTTTTGATTTGGGATCTAAGACAAGAGGAAGCTGCAATCCAACTCCACAAGAGAGAGAGTTGTTTCTTCAGCACGTCGGGGAAATGAACAACAAGAGGAAGCTGCAACCCAAGTCCACCAATGATTTGGGATCTGAGACTTTCTTAACATCTAGAGCAAATCAATCTCCTAGTGAGAAAGGGTTCCTACCTCATTCGTCTATCAGAAGCTGCAGCTCGCATCATTCTGCAGGTTGCTAAGAAGCTGCAGATCGCTCGGAATCTGCAGATGGCTTGCTTAGAAGCTGCATGTCGCGTGCTCGAAAGCTGGAGGTCACATCGTTCAGTAGATCACGCGCTCGCGTCACCTCCCCTTGGTGCTCTGGAGCTACTCAGTTTTAAAAAAATAAATGAGCTACCCGTTAACCCGCCCGAACCCGGTGGGTTTCAGGGCAGCCCATTTATATCGGGTTTAAACGGGCCATCACCGGGTTTGGGCACAGCCGGAACCCATTTATATCTGAACGGGCGGGCTACGAGTTGGCTATCGGGCCAGCTCGACCCACCCGTTGCTCTGCCCTAATCAGAAGCTGCAGCTCTCTCTCTCGGAAGCTGCAGCTCGCGTCGTTTTGAAGGTTGCTTAGAAGCTGCAGGTCGGGTCGTTCTGCAGGTCGCTCGCTTGGAAGCTACAGGTCACATCGGAAGCTGCAGCTTGCTCGATCTACAGGTGGCTTAGAAGCTGCAGGTCGCTCGCTTGGAAGCTGCAGCTTGTGTCAAAATCTGCAGATTGCTCGAAAGTTGCAAATGGCTCACTCGGAAACTGCAGGTTGCGTGCTTAGAAGATGGAGGTGACATCATTCTACAGGTCGCTCATACACTCGCGTCGCCTACCCTTGGTGCTCTAGAAGCTGTTCATTTTTCTAAAAAAAATAATAAACGGGCTGCCTGTTAACCTGTCTGAACCCGACAGGTTTCAGGGCAGCCTGTTTATACCGGGTTTAAATGGGTCATCACCAGGTTCAGGTACAGCTTGAACCTTTTTATATCTAAATGGGGGGCTACGTGTTGGCCATCGGGCCAGCCCGGCCTACCCGTTGCTTTACCCTACATCTATGTTTAGGGTTAACAAAAAAAGAAAGAAAAACAAAACAAAAGCAATTATTGTTTGATATTAAAATATCCAACGCTATTAATGTATATGTTTAAAGGATGGTAGATAGAAATGAGGAAGGAATTTGACAAAAAATCATATGTCAATCGCTGCAACGAAGTAGTGATCCTTTAAATCAATTGGCCCTTGTGTAGATTTTAGCATTGCCCAATTAGACACCATTATTTCACATCTGGTTAATTAGAAATTCTAAAACCGAGAGCTCAAACCACAGTGCATTTAAACTGGGAATCTTTAGTTAGGATCTCATGTTTCTAACTCCATTGTGATTGGCTGCTAATAGAAACAGACCACGTTCAGTAGGATTCTTCTAAGATTTATATTGTGGAAAAGTATGAATGGAAATAGAGGCTGAACTACTACCTCTGATATGATATTTTCTGCAAAGATGAATTGCAATATGGTTGCTTCATTGACCCGCCAATAGGGACTGAAATTGACTGGCCATTATATGATAATGACATCCAAATCCAATGACTACATACTATCTTATTGACTGGGCATTACTTAAGACTTTGATTTGCGCTATCTGTTTACTTTTCAAATTCCAAAATGCACACATAAATAGTTGCCAATAGAATGTAAACACGACTAACTTTCTAGTCATATAATAGTAACCTTACCGCTATTTTAAGATTCACCCTCAGTGATAAAAAGACAATAAATAATAAAATACTCTGTAGACTCCATTTAAAGATGTGTGGTAGAGAAATTTAAGAAAATCACAACCCTACAAAGATACAAGTAAATTCCATTGTTTACAGCTTGTCGATCTAGAAGATTAGAACAGTGAAAAATGGATAAACTCACAACCTTGGATGGAAAAAAATGGGAAGAAGAGAAAACTAGATGAAAAATGAGCCTTCAACAAATAAGGGAGAAAAAGTGAGAGGAAAAAAGTTAAAAAAAATGACGTGGATAACCCACTCTATTTACTCTACAACTTTTCTCTCCCATATAGAGTGAAAATGGGAAGAAACTTTATTCTTCATCTATGCCCTCCATTCTCCTAGTGTTTTTAGACATTCTCATTCAATTAATTTCTCAAGCTAGTATATTTCTTATTAACCCTTACATTTTTATATTATGCTTTAGATAATATATAATTTATTCATCTTCTTTTCTTATATTGAATTTAAAAAACCCACTTTTATTTTTTCATTGAAAAATAATTTTTAAATCGTTGAATTTTACAATATAATAACATGAAAGCGCGTGTTTAAAAAAATAATTTGATGACACTAATATTAATATGATGTATTATGATAGATAATTTAATTTTAAGCATGATATCTTACACGAAACGGCATTTTAGATGTTTCCCTATTTTTTCTCTCCATTTTCTTTTGGTGACATCTTCTACCCAATTTTCTCTCCTGATGTCTCTTTTTTACACAAAAGGGCAAAGAAAGTTGGCAAATAAAATATGATTATTGATAAAAATATTCTTCCATTTCAAAATATAAATTTTTATTTATTATAAATAAAAGTATTACTAAATCAATTACAGCCTGTTTGGTTAAAAGAATTTGTTGGAATTGGATGGAATGGAAAGGAAAATTTTTTAGGGTGTGCTGTTTGGTTGCCACTGGAATGGAAAATAGGTTGATGGGAACATTTTTGTTTGGTTGGGTTAAAATTGTAGGAAAGAGAGTAGGAAAATTGGGCAAATGTAAAATGTTTTTTTATAAATATATATATTTAATACAAAAAATCAACTTATTTATATTTATTGTTTAATATTTAATTATGTAATATATAATTATATTATATTTATTAATTATATATATTATTAATTATATATATATTCATATATGTATTTAATATATTTTATTAATTATATATATGTAAACAGTGTCACATTTTCAGTGCATTCGAATGGGGGCTGAGGATGATTTTCGAATTAATCCGCAGATATTCAAATGCGTTAAGGCAATAATATTGATGTATAAACTTAGGGCCCGTTTGGTTTGATGGAATTTGGAGGCATGGATATGGAAATGGAATTGATTTCCATATCCATGCATGTTTGGTATGATGGAATTGGCTTCCACATGCAAGTCAATTCCATCAAACTCATGGATTTTCATTTCCACATGAAAAGTTTGGATTTCCAATTCCATGTTGATAATTCCATCTAAACTTTTTTCTAAATTTTTTTTTAATTTGATTTAGGTAGTTTTAAAAGTTAAAAAAAAGATTTTTTAATTTAGAAGAGCTTTTAGGTCTTTTCATCTAAAAATCATACATCATTTTCATGACATACCAAACATACTTTTAAACCTTATTTCCATTTCCATTTCCACATCCACATCCATATCCATTTCCATATCCATATCCATCAAAATGAATTCTGCGTACAAACGAGGCATTAGTCATTCGGATGACCCCAGTGGACCATTCGAATGAGGCTCCATCTTCAGGATATTCGAATGAGTTATGGAGATGAATATTGAAGTATGTAGTGCCTCATTCGAATGAACTTCGTACTCATTCGAATGAAACCACACGAGGATATTTTCTGGAGATGAATATTGAAGTATGTAGTGCCTCATTCGAATGCACTTTGCTCTCATTCGAATGAAACCCCATCTTCATATTCTATTCGAATGAGTACTGGAGATGAATATAGAAGTATGTAGTGCCTCATTCGAATAGCCTTGTGCACACTCGAATGATACCCCAGCTGCTAGAGATGAATATTGAATTATGTACATTGCCATTCGAATGGACCCTTGGCTCATTCAATGAGGAACCATCTGCAGGAATGAGATTTGTAGATTAATATCGATGAAGTAGTTCGTCATTCGAATGAGAATTTTTATCATTCAAATGAGAGCCTAATAACATGCAACAGCCTTGATGCATAACACTGCAGATCAAAAATTTCATTCAAATGAAATAGTTACTCATTCGAATGAAAGGTACCAATCTGAAACAGCAAATTCATGAAAAATGTCAATGCACTTGCATTTTTCAACCTTTGAATAATGAAGAGCAAGGAATGCAATTGTATGTGACTTTTTCATTATGGAAGAACCTTTTATTGTAGAGGAATGGAGTTAAACATAGATATGTCTACACTTATTGCTGGTAAAGGTTTGAAATTATTCCATTCAACAGAAACACATCTAAATCAATATGGCATTGAAAATATGATATTTCATATCACCGCATCAATGACATAACGAGTGAGAAAAACATCAAAATGCATCAGTACTTCATAACACTTTGCATCAGTTCTACATAAATAACAATGCATAAGTAACTGCAACAGAATACATAAGTGTGGTTTTAGAACACAAAAGTAAATTGTATATACAGTAGGCCAGTCGTCTTCCTTCCCCTCTGAGTTTCCTTCCTGCCCCTTATTCACATCATCAGGATGGGTGGCTGTGGCTGCTGTAGTAGGTTCAGTTGGCTTGGATGGGGATGATGCAACAGCTTCAGCTAGCTTGGATGTTTCTTGACCAATATCTGTCTGAACTTGATGAATTATGAGGTCAATATGCTGGAGCAGGCCAGATGTAGGAGTGTTCTCAGATGACCTAGTTGTTGGCACTGGAGAAGATGGTTGGGAGATCTGAGATGGGGATACATGGCCTGAAGAGATAGGTGGGGAAGGGAGTTTGGGATTGATGTCATGTGTGAAGTGATGGGATGCAGGGTCATTTTCAATTGGATAGGATGAGGTGGGGTCAGGTGTAGGTTGTGAAGGTGATGGTTCAGGGGAGGCTTCAGGCATGTTTAGAAGGCTTTCAAAGGCTTTGACCCTTTTAGAGAGGTCATCTGTCTTCTCTATTTTGGTTCTTAACATCTCCATCATTGATGTATATGTTGCATCCATGAACTTAAAGAGTCCTTGCAGCTGTTCACTAAGTTTGTTGAGCATATGCATGTCTGAAGTCAAGATGGTGTCTATAGCTTTTTCGACAACTTTACTGACAATGTCCTCAAGTGAAGGTGGAGGTTCAGGTAGGGCACCCCTAGTTGATTGGACCTCATCTATTGGCTCTGCCTTCACCCTTTTCCTCTTAACCTTCTGTTGTCCTTCTCCATGTGGTGTTACCACTGTGAGACCCATTTTAGCTAGTTGGGTCTTACCAAACCTGGGCACCTTTACAATATCATCGGAGGGCTCAACGTACCATATTTTGTTGCAGTTAAGGAATAAGGAGATAATGTGTGGGAGAGGGAGATACATTGTTCCAAAGGCATTATCTCTCCAAAGAAGCAGTTCGTTCATAATCATGGAACCTAGATTCCTGATATCCTTCCCAACCAATGATGCAAACAGTCCATAGCCTCTTCGGGTGAAAGATATAAAGTTATGGGGCTTGCTCACAATGGCTCTTGTGTAGATGTACTAGAGAATCCTATTTTCCTCAGACATTGCGCTTGGCTTGAAATTTAGGCCTTTAGGATCACCCTCTGGCTTTAAGATAGCCAATGTTTCGTTGACTGTCCTATCCATAAAAGCATATACAGATGGCTCCACTATTCCCAGCCATTTATTTATTTTCTTGGCTGAGATTTCAAAGTGTTTTCCCTTGACCCAAGTTTCTAGCCTTTGCTCAACTACTTCACCCTCATCGTCCACGACATCAACAGGTTTCAGGTTACAGTAGAAGGTTCTAACAAGAATTGGACTATAAGAAAGGTGACTTCCAATCCATGGTGAATATTGACTTCGATACTGATCAAGATCTATTTTAATTCATTTTTCAAATGATTTAAGTCAAAGTAGATGGCATGACACATTTTCCTTTTAGCAAAGTGAGCATTGAATCGATCAATGTCTTTAGGTTGAGCAGTAGCAGATACATACCCTTTAGGAGGCTGTAAGTCATCGGCTGTTGTGTCGGATGGAACTGAAGCTTGTATTTGTGAAGGGTCATCCTCGGATCAACTGATGGAGGAATTTGCTGTGACTTCTCCTTGTTCCCTTATCTAGTGGCTTGTTTGCTTCGTTTAGAAGGAAGCTTGGCAGGAGCGGGTCGCTTCTTGGAAATTCTCTATGTCGCCTCCTCGTCATTGAGATTAAGAGTTTGACACACCACTTTCTCTGCTTCAACTTCTTCCGGGTTGCGTTCCTTCACAATGAATTGGTCAGCATCATCATTGGATGAATTATCAGTAGAAGCATCGATAACCCTCTTCCCTTTCCTTGTTGCCTATGATGCAGGAACATCCTCTCGTACTTTTGGACGATAAGGCTTACTCTGGCGAGAGCCTCGTCGTGGCTTCGTGGTTGGAGCTTGAGAGCTTGACGGTTCTGTGGCATTTTCGTTCGCACCATTTGCGATAGTAAGGGGTTTACAGATTTTATACAAGTAACAGCACCAAATATCAAACGTTGGCAATAGCTTCATCGCATTGATTCATCACCACGGTAGCCGTTGAGGAGTAATTACAACTGGCCTATCGGGAAGGGTCATCAAGATACGAAGGGGTGTGAGCCGATATAGCCGTTACTATAGTCATTCATTGCGATGAAAAAGGGGTCATTCGAATGTTCTGTGCGTATCACAATTCAAAGTATTCAGCGATTTGAGGAATTTGAAGGAGATTGATGGAATTAGAATTGTGGGGAGTGTATTGATTTAAATCCCAATCGATCGACTTAATTTTTAGCATGTTCACAACCTTATATTTGGTGAAGATGAAGGGGGTCATTCGAATGACTGACAAGTTTCATTCGAGTGACACCCTGAATCTTCACCACATATTCAACACATTCAGATTCATATTTGCATATTGAAGGTTTCATTCGAATGAAGATGTGCCTCATTCGAATGTGACACTTCAAACTTCCAAGTGAACATGAAGGGCATCATTCCAATAAGCCAATTTTGCATTTAAATGAAATTCTTCATCTTCACCGTATCTTCACTACATTCGAATGAGTTTGAAATTTTTATTCCTCTCATTCAAATGAGTCTTTGGCTCATTCGAATGACAACCTTAAATTTTGCACATTTCAGATTTTTCAGGGTGTCATTCGAATGAGCCAATTTTGCATTCGAATGAAATTCTTCATCTTCACCGTATCTTCACAACATTCGAATGAGTTTGAAATTTTTATTCCTCTCATTCGAATGAGTCTTTGGCTCATTTGAATGACAACCTTAAATTTCCCACATCTCAAAATTTTGAGGGTGTCATTCAAATGAGACAATTTTACATTTGAATGAAATTCTTCATCTTCACCGTATCTTCATCACATTCGAATGAGTTTAAAATTTTTATTCCTCTCATTCGAATGAGTCTTTGGCTCATTCGAATGACAGGCTTAAATTTCCCACATTTCAGATTTTTGAGAGTGTCATTCGAATGAGCCAATTTTGCATTTGAATGAAATTCTTCATCTTCACCGTATTTTCGCCAAATTCGAATGAGTTTGAAATTTTTATTCCTCTCATTCGAATGCGTTTTTGGCTCATTCGAATGACAACCTTAAATTTCCTACATCTTCACATTTTTGAGGGTGTCATTCGAATGAGCCAATTTTGTCATTCGAATGAAGATCCTTCATCTTCACCGTATTCGAATGTATACTGAAATTTTTATTCCTCTCATTTGAATGAGTGTTTGGCTCATTCGAATGACAGCCTTAAATTTCCCACATCTTCAAATTTTTGAGGGTGTCATTTGAATGAGCCAATTTTGTCATTCGAATGAAAATCCTTCATCTTCACCGTATCTTCACAACATTCGGTTGCATATTGAAATTTTTAGCCTTTCATTAGAATGAAGTTTTGGCTCATTCGAATGAAAGCCTTAAATTTCCCACATCTTCAAATTTTTAAGGGTGTCATTCGAATGAGCCAATTTTGTCATTCGAATGAAAATCCTTCATCTTCACCGTATCTTCACCACATTCGGATGCATATTGAAATTTTTAGCATCGCATTCGAATGAGTCTTTGGACCATTCAAATGATAAGCTCTTATCCTTCGAGATGAGATTGATTTTCATTGCATTTCATTCGAATGAGCCTTATGGCTCATTTGAATGAAACGTTCATCTTCAGCTTATCCGAATGAACCTTCGAGATGAGTCTTCATTTTAAATAACTCTCATTCGAATGAGGTGCTTATTATCAGAATGAAACAAAGAAATAACCTTGAATTTGCAAGCATCCCATTCAAATGAGCACAAGCCTCATTCGAATGAGATTCTCATCTAACTGCTAAATTCATTCCAAGATAAATTTAAAGTTCATAAAAACATTCCCTCTCATTGTTAACATGTGTAGCATTTTATGCCTATCAACCCAATATATTACACACGCAAGTTATAGCTATCATCACAGCATTACTGATACATCCAAAATATTAATATCATGGTGAAACTTTATGCCATGTTAGTTCCCTACCATAACTGACATGGTCAAAAGTTTGGACAACCATAAATAAACTATTACTATACAAGGTATAACAAAATATATGTAGCATCCACACCAAGTCCCAATGTACCACAAAATATATTCAGCAAAATATTTCTAACTACTTTCCAAGTAAACTACGTATCCAAGATGGTTTGAAAGCAGTTGGAATCTTGTCAAAGGCATTCAACAAGCTTTCAGACTCCATAATCTTTATGTGTGCCGCATTAAGCTCTTGGATATTGAGACCTTCTACATTCATTAACTCTATGTAGAGATCAGCAGCCTTGGCTTCCATCTTCGCCTAGTGAGCTTGTCGAGACATACGATTGCCAAGGTTATCAAATACTTAGACAATTGTCTGGTCCAATGCAGTCACAATTTCACACAACACGTCAGTATTAGTTGTCCTTCGTCACTTTCTGGATGATGATGACACCTCAGTAGTAGCACCAGCTATCGTTGTAGCAGCAATTGTGTCATAGCCAGCTTGTGAGAGGTCAATGACATCAGTAGCAACAACCATTTATGGGGAATCAGGAGTCTCAATTTCTTCTTCAAGAATTTCTTCTTCCATTACACCCGACGTATTGCAGAAATCACCAAAAGCACGATCTTTAGACTATTCGAAGCATAAGTCCTGAAAATGAGGGTAAACACTTATTTCTGAATGCAGCAGCTTTCTTGTGCACCTGCCACATTAAACTCCCCAACACTTGTAGTACCATATTTATGGACAATCAACACAAAGTAAATAAAGCAAATGTCACACACATACCTTAATATATTTATCCCACACATCCTTCTCAGCCACCACAATCTGTTTTTCTGCATCCCATCAAAAGCCATGTGTTGGTTCCATATACCATGACATACACTATCTGTCATGACAGCTTCATTGTTTTTATCCGTGAAAGGATGTGAGGGTTGGCTTTTATGCCACAACCAGGTGCTCTATCCTCCATCATAGATTCAAGTTTTTTAGCATACCTTGGCTTGAATCGGTTGTCTGCCATGAACTTCTGATCTGTTCTAAGTTCTACCAAATACTGAATAAGCAATTTATCTCCATCTGGGCTCCATATGTGAAACTTAGCTTTCCCAGCGTCCTCCATTCTAACCCTCACCATAAGAAAATCATTAACGTGAAAAACAAATATAAATCTAAAACTCTATGATAACAATTGCATAACAAATATATTATAACAAATGACACTCAACTATATTTATAAATCACTAATAGCAATGCCATTTCATTACAGTGAAGTTAAAAATTAGTAAAACAAATAAATCCTCAATAAATACTACAACATTCAAATTCAATCTCTAGCCTTCTGTGCCATATATGCATTGAACATATCATTTGCCAATCCATCTCTATAGTTGTTCCAACTAATTGAAGTCTCCACTGTTCCTGTAGGTGTATTTTCATGTCTTGGATTAGTAGGTTCAAATGATTCCATTTGTTCACCTAATGGATCACCCATATTCTCTCGCCAAATGAGGTTATGAAGCAAACAACATGCAACAAAATATCTATTCTGAATCTTCACCGGGTAATATGAAGCACTTCAAAGAATGGATCATAGGATTTTGAGTATGCCAAAGCATCTTTCAATAACGTTACGTGTAACTGAATGACACATTGAAGAATTTGTAGGGGTTTTCGGGTTGGTGTCCCTATCTCCACTCATTCAAGTGGTAACGTTGGCCTCGATATGGGGAAAGAAACCCATCACAGTTACTATAACCCCCATCAACTACGTAGTAATTTCCTGAAAAAGAAATTATATTTAGCCCTATTAATTTTATTCACTTAACCACAGCATAAACTAGCCATTACTAATCGCACTAACACACCTAATGGTACTCTTAGCCCTTGTCTTCTCCGTAGAGCATCCCTCAGAACTCGGCTATCAGCAGTTGAGCCTTCCCATCCAGGCATCACAAATATGAATTATGCATCTGGAGAGCATACACCCAACACATTGGTAGTTATATCTCCTTTTCGTTTTCGGTATCTACCTTTGTGTACTGCATGTACTTGTACACGTATATGAGTGCCATCTAGTGCACCCAAACACCTCTACATCAACACAATTATATCAATACATAGTTACATTTCACATTGTTACATTTCACAATTTTCAAATCACAAAAACAGAATTCGTTACCGTAAACCACTTCCAACGGCCATCCATCCGTTGAATCCTCTGTAATTGGTTCTGGTGTTTTCAGTAGGTTAGATTGCAGTTTCAAAGTGGCATTTAAAACATGATTAAAGTATCTGTTCACTGTTTCACTAGATCTTCCAAATGCAAATTGTACGACTCTGTTTTTCATGTGATGAGCTAAAATGTGCAAAAACAATGCCACTTGCTCATCCACGAGTAGATGCCTTATTGGTTTCAAGCCACCAATTGTATCTAACATATGACACAGTCGATCAAATGTGGGTCGATACATCCTAATTTAGTTGAAGCAAGTAGTATCACTACTATAGATCATAGCTCTTAGGTTTGCTCTCTTGGCATGAAAATCTAATCTATATGAGCTGTAAGGGATTTCCCTGCATCTCTGGTTTCTTATAACCATTGTAACCAACATTGTCAAAGCCAGTTTCCTTATTGCCACAACCAGTGCTAAACATCCACCCAGTAACTCAAAAAGATATCCATCCTCCATTGCCTACAAAGTTTGCCAACATATATATATATGTAACATAATTATAATAAATTATTGTTATTCCCAATATCTTGTCACACAACATAAACATTTTACTCATTCATAACCTACCCATCACTTGCCTCTGCTTAAAGGCACTTACATAACATTAATGGAGTCACATGGTTAAAGAGAGAGAGAAACATACAGAAAAGACAAGGTCATTCACAAACTCAAATATGTCACATGGTTACACAGAGTGATTGCCTACTCAAACATGTCTTTCACAAAGAAAACAAATTTCAAGAGATAGGGAGAGAGAGCCAGAAAGTAGATGGTGGATGTCAACTTTATCGCGAATTGAACAGATGTTTTGCAGAATTCAAAGGAGCAGGTGATGCAAACCTTTTGGAGAATGCACCTTCCTCCGTTGCTTATCTTCTTGCTCTAACCAGCTCGTAGCTCCCAGGTTGTTGTTTTGCATATGTTTCCACAGCAGAAGCATTTATATTTCCAATGTATAGCGGGGGCAAATCCGTATTTACGTATAAATTTTCAGCATTTAAATTTAGCTTGAATTAATTGCGCAGGCTTCTTCTATTGGTGTAGAGGGCTAGATTTTTCTTGGACTTTGAAATTAAAGTAAGATGTGTATGTGAATGGAACTTACCATCAAATTTGAATTTGATTAGGTAAATTGTGCTGTAAACTCTATTTGGATGGGAGTGAAAAAAATTGTGAGAACCTATTGTAATTTATGTGATACTAATTAAGGAAAACCCAAAAAGGCTTTAGTTATGCCTGCTTGGATTCCAGTTGTCTTTGTTTCAAATGGTTTGTTGTTAAGTGACCTTGGGGTGAACCCATTCAGCATGGCCCATTCAGCAGTCAATGAGAATTTGTGTGCGCTATTGGAGCCCTGTTTTTCATTTAACCTCGGTCATTTAAATATCAGTACATCACTACACCTTTATTCTTAAAAGATATGTTCATTGTGATGGTACGTTTCCATCTAGTAGTCAAGGTGATTGAGTAGCAAAACCATAATTGTTGTTGTTGTTGTTCTGACAAGATACATAGAAATCTAGTATAGGAAAAGGAAAGGACAAAGATAATTAGAATTTAGAAATATAGAAGGACTTGTTGGTAATGTATACTGTGAAACACTTGCAGCCTCTATTTTGATTAATATCTTTATAACCACATAAAGACACCGATGCTCTTTATTTATTTGCACTTCAAGCAACTATTTCCTTTACCAGAAATTTTATAATTCTGGTGCTTTATTATCAGGTGAATCCGATACCTTTTGTGACACTCTTTAATCTTAACCTTTAGCTTCACTATATATTGATTTGAAATCAAAGGGAAGCCTCAATGTGATCAAAATGTCCAAAAGGTTCAAATTAAAAACTTTCAACTTTTGAAAGTTACTAATCACAGCTTTTTGGACTAACTTTGAAAATTCATAACTAATTCTAGAAAAATTGAAATTAAGTGCTTCCAATTTCTATTTGAAGCTTATAAGTTCCTCTATAAGGAAACAATACTCATTGAGTCATTATCTTGCCTAATTGAAACAGTTTAATGCGTGAAAAAGTACTGTTCATTTGGCAATTTTTCATTTTTCCCAGATTTTCAGTGATTTTCTTCAAACTTTGGAACATCATAACTTTCTGTACAAAACTCCAAATCTAGTGTGCTTTAGCTTTTCTTAAAGCTTGCCATGCAAAATATTTTTCTGTATAATATTAGCTCATTTGGAGTTCATTTACTCTATTTCACAATAGGTCAAAGTTAGGGGTTTGACCAACTTCATTTTGATAAAAAGTCAAACTTTTCATTTGTAACTTCATCTTTTTGAAACCCTAACTTCTAATCCTTTTTGAACAGTATTTGATCATTCATTTAGGAGTGCTTGGCTATCATATATAATCCATACATGCATAGGTTTCACATCACATATTACATATCCATGCTCATAACAAATTCCTTGCTTTAACTTCATAAACTTTCTCCTTACCCTTCGATGCACTTGTACCTAGAAATGGTTAATGGGGGAGGGTGAGATTCGAGGAATTCCAATAGTAAACATACAAATAATGCATGTAGGATGAATGCTAGTGCATGATATGCTTGCCTTACATAGGCTCATGTTCACATAATGAAATGTTGCGTACTCAATGTTTCGTGAAGTGTACTTATGGCCATAGTAAAAACAAAAACAGAGCTTCATTCATTCATACATGCTTCACATAATCTAGCAAAGCAATACAGCAAATCAATGCACAACATACACATCACATACATACAAGTAAGTAAGTTCACTACCTTTTAGACTTTGCCTAAACCTTGATCTTCCAACCATAGCTTTTCTGGGTCACTTTATAGTCCTAGGGAATTAATAACATTATTAGAGCCATGACAAGTGAATGTTCAATGGGCCACATTAGCCCTAAAGGCTTACTTTCACCCTTGGAGTCCTACAACTTACATTTGGTCACTTTCTTTCTTAAATTCGCATAGTAACAAAAAACTGTCAACATGTTGACTAAACTTTCAAAAATCATAATTAATGCTATATAACTCCAATTGGGTTGGTTCAAATTCCTAAGTGAATATTTTTCATTATAACTTCATATAAAAATACTCAATTCTGGCCATCACAGCTATATCATTCCCAGAATTTCGTCAATACAAACTGTTCCAGATTTCATTCCAGAATCAAGACACAATTTCAAAAATTCATATCTCCCAGCACACAAATCCAATTAACTAAAATGACCTATCCAATTAAATCTTGATAAGTCTACTTTAATTCTGGAAAGTTTCATGGTCATTGGACAACATTTGACCATACAAAATCACGTTACAATTACACTGCCTCTGGAAAACGAATTTCACAGCACTTACTCTTTAACTTCCAAAAATGCCAAATTCATATACAAGCATCTAAAAATCATGAACACTTGTGTACCTACACAATTTTGCCTTATAAAACCATTGGAAGAATCAAAATCATCAAAACAAATCATCTTCTCCCACTTCCAGGTCATACCGAAATCACACACAAATGCCATATTGTTATTTTTCAAACTTTCAACACATATGCCAACATATTATTGCTTTCAAGCTTTCATTCATGCATGGTAAAGCTTGATGCTAACTCTCCTATGTCAAGAGGAAAATTGGGCAGCATAACCCCTTAGGGTTTTGAAATCCCAAATTTACAAAATCACAAAAACAACTCAATCAACAACAATATCAATATGCTCCTTACAACTCAAGGAGGCTTTTGCAACTAACAAATGGCTCTAAATCCCTCTCTTTCTCACTTTGCTCTCAAGAAACCTAGGTTATGGAGCTTGAAAAAGAGAGGCCAAATCAGATTTTTAATCCATGGAAGAGGAAGAGGAAGTTGCAAGGAGCAATTCTATATATATCTTAAGGTATCATGCTTACTTACCTTTGATTTCACCCCAGCTTTTTCCTCTCCTTCTTCACCAAAATGGCATGCTCTTCTCCTCTCTTTTCCAGCTGAGAATGTCGGTCTAAATGGGCTGAGGAAGAGGGAAATTTTCTATTTATTAATTCACGCATTAATGGATTTAAGGGCTAGGATTTCATCTTGCAAGTTAAGTATAATCCAAGGGTTGAGATGAAGCCACACACTTAATATTTGTTAGCTCCTCATTGGCTCTTTAAAAGTGTAATCATGGCTGTAATTTTGCTGGTTAGAATCTGGTTACTCTAACCAAATTGAGTCCCATTCGGTTACTTTTACCGATTGCACTTTTTACCGGTAAACTTAACTTTATTCCGGTAAATCTTTTTCAACTTTTCTGGAGATATTTTCTCCATATTTTCATCTTGAATATAAAAAAATTATTATCCCCAAAATACCCCTTGATTACCTCAATTTTTACAGGATTATTTTATCCTGTCTAAAATCCCTGAAACGGAACAATCGGAGAGAGAATTTCTTTTAGGACCTTGAAAATACTATATTTTTCACTGATTCTCTAGCCCTTTTCCTTTTTCCAAAATGCCCTCTAGATTGTCCAAAATTAATTTTTGAAATAATTATATTTCAGGGATTTTCGGGTATTTTTCCCAATTTTCAGGAAAATCGCCTTAATTGTACACTGGATAATAATTTTATTAAATACTATATAATTCACTGGGTTTTCCATATTTTTCTCTAAATTTTTGGAGGGCTCCTTGTACCTGAAATAATTATTTTTCCCTTTTTCTCCCTTCAAAATTATATAAATAAAAATCTAATTTGAATTTGAAAAATCCGTGTTTCGTCATTGCGATCCGTAAGTTGAGATCTATCTATTGGGAATCTGTAAATTTTCTGATATTTTGATCAACTGGTTGACTTTTGACTTTCACTTTGACTTTTCCTCTGTCAAATGACCAAAATGCCCTTCAACTTTCTCATATTTACCATTTTGCCCTTACTTTCTCCACTTTTTCCAAAATTACCATTTTGCCCTTACTTTTGATACTGAAAGACCTTTATGCCCTTGATCTTTTATTAAATGACATATGGGTCCCTTCCTATAAGGTTTACCATCCTCATATTGCTCTAGGGCAAATATACTTAATTTTGAAATTCACACGGAACTCAGTGCCTGAACTTTCGGCCCTTAATCTTTCTTTCTTTTTGAGCTATCTACTTATCGTCTCTAATTCATCATCTTAATCGTCAGATTAGCCTTTATTTCATTTAGTATAAAAATTATGGATATTACACCTTTCACCTATTCTTCTTGTACCATTTGAATTTTTTGTAGATTCTGATTCCTCTGTTGGTTTATAGTGCTATTATAGCAGAGGAATATGTGATAAAAGGTTGTAATTT